>JADBJO010005240.1:65000-80000 GCA_016801955.1 Conus betulinus
CGACCATCCACTCAATCAAATGATGACATTGTATCTTACTGATCTCTTCCACATGCGATGAATGATAACATTCATTCATATATCTCTTATAATGCATTATCCTTAAATTTCACTATCCTTCATCTGTCTAATTTTCAATGCTTCCGGTTTATGAGAGAGAGAGAGAGAGAGAGAGAGAGAGAGAGAGAGAGAGAGAGAGAGAGAGAGAGAGAGAGAGAGAGAGAGAGAGAGAGAGAACAGTCCGATACAGTAGGGACACCAAACTACTACTTTCATCTGCAAAGTGGATGTGAGACTGTTTATGAAGAATGGATGGATCTATGCAATGTGGATTGTTGGGATGTAGTGAGTGTCATGTACAAGAACGTAGATCTAAAGGCACCAGACAAACACACATCTCTGGGTTTGGGGGTAGTGTGGACAGGATACAGACAAACTGTCCTAAAAGCCTCGGGCTGTGGATGGTAGGGGTGCAGTTCTAGTATCGACTGCTGTATAATTAACATCGTGATGTATGAGCAACGATAGAGACAGCAAAATGGAAAGCCAGGCCTAGTGTGGTCCACAGTCGGTGTATATCATCATGAGGTATGATCAATGATGGAGACAAAAAGGAAAGCCAGGCTGAGTGTGTCCCTGGTGTGGTATACAGTCGGTGTATATCATCGTGAGGTATGAGCAATGATCAGGCCATGTGTGTCCCTGCTGTAGACAATGTGGTCCAAAGGGAAAGCCAGGCAATGATGGAGACAAAAGGGAAAGTCAGGTGTGTCCCTGCTGTGGTCCGCTGTCGGTGTATATCATCGTGAGGTATGAGCAATGATGGAGACAAAAGGGAAAGCCAGGCCAAGTGTGTCCCTGCTGTGGTCCGCTGTCGGTGTCTATCATCGTGAGGTATGAGCAATGATGGAGACAAAAGGGAAAGCCAGGCTGAGTGTGTCCCTGCTGTGGTCCGCTGTCGGTGTCTATCATCGTGAGGTATGAGCAATGATGGAGACAAAAGGGAAAGCCAGGTCTAATGTGTCCCCGCTGTGGCCCACAGCTGTGACTGGAAGAGTCACTTGGCTGTCTGGCTGCCTTGAGTGTCGGACAGACAAAGAAGCCAGGGGGGAAGACGTATCGTGTGTGTGTGTGTGTGTGTGGGGGGGGGGGGGGGGGGGGGCAAATGGATGGCCTCACTTGATTGGCATGACTTTTCTTCTCTCTTCTAACGCTCTCTCTCTCTCTCTCTGAGAGAGAGAGAGAGAGAGAGGAGAGAGAGAGAGAGAGAGAGAGAGAGAGAGAGAGAGAGAGAGAGAGAGAGAGAGAGAGAGAGAGGGGGGGAGGTAGAGTTTCTTTGATTTTTGATCAGCTTGATCGTTATGTTTTATGTATATCCCCCTTCCTAGGGGCTAAGGCCTGTAAGAATAAAATATCTTAATCTGAATCTGAATCCCCACCCACCCCCCCCCCCCCCCCTCTCTCTCTCTCTCTCTCCTCTCTCTCTCTCTCTCTCTCTCTCTCTTCTTGAAGATGTAACACTGAAACAAAACCATGACTGCTCTGCATGAAAGCTTAATGACAACAGAGAGAGACAGCGAGAGAGGAGAGCGGAGAGAGATGAGAGAGAGAGAGAGAGGGAGAGAGAGAGAGAGAGAGAGAGAGAAACCTGCGGTGACACACGTGGATAAAATAGGGTGGAAATCTTAGGAGGAGCCACAAGAAGCGAGTTTGGGGAATGGGACACGGCCTTCCAATTGGCCGGGTCTGTTTGTAAACCAACATAAAGTGACTGTTTCTGCCCTTGCAAAGGAATGGAAGACGTGCGCGTGGCCATGTTGGCAAAGCGGGGAGCAGGAACAGGAAGGCCAGTACAAGTCGTGGTGTTATTTCTGGTCCAGTGGTTTCGCCTGTACCGCTGCCAGCGATCGAAGAGTTGTTGACCTCAGCTGCCTCGCCCACCTAGACACAAACTGGTTGTTTTGACCTGGGGGGGGGGGGGGGGGGGGGGGGGGGGAGGGGGGGGGGGGGGCTACGATCGATGATGCACACTCTGATGTATACATGGGATTTAGTCTGATCATGAAAGGCAACAGTCTGTCCTGTGATGTTTTGCCCTCAGTTAACTTAGGGGACGTATCTTTCTTTGTTGTTCTGTTTTGATGTAGTATTGCGGGTTTTTTTTTTTTTTTTTTTTTAATGTCTATGTGTGGTGTGCAGTTTACTGAGAGTCAAAGCAACTAAAACGAAAATGCAAAATAGTACCTCAAAATGACTATTCAATTCAGTGATTATAATCAAGGCCTATAGTCACACACACACACACACACACACACACACACACACACACACACACACACACACACACACATACACACACACACACACGCGCGCGCGCGCGCGCGCGCGCACGCACTCAGAGCTTGCAGTTGGATAGATGTTTAACTCGGTTTGCGCTTCCAAGAGAGAGAGAGAGAGAGAGAGAGAGAGAGAGAGAGGAGAGACGAGAGAGAGAGAGAGAGAGAGAGAGAGAGAGAGGTGTCCCTATGATCCTGGGGGCCAGCGAGGATCGATTAGAGAAAGCCCATTGTGGCCAGGGGCCTCAGAAACTGGCCCTGAAGGGCAGCATACGTTTCCTTGATGGTATGAACTCTATTCCCTTTGGGACCATGTCTGTATTTTTCTTTGTTTCGGTTCTGATTTGAAAGAATTGTTTTGATATTGTCTTCCTGTGATACGTTTTGTAGCTGTGGTGATGTTAGTGTTGTTCGAAGAGAGAGAGAGAGAGAGAGAGAGAGAGAGAGAGAGAGAGAGACAGAGAGAGAGAGAGAGACAGAGACAGACAGACAGACAGACAGACACAGAGGGACAGAGAGACAGAGAAGCAGAGAGACAGAGACAGGGAGACAGAGACAGAGAGAGAACATGTAAATCAGAAATTAACTGTATGGTCTGCAGAGTGGAAACGGACTGATCAGGAAGAAAATATGATACAGGGAGGGTGGGAGACAGGGTGAACATTTTTTTTTTCAAATCAAAGCAAACAAACGAACAAGCAAGCGAACACCAAGTCAGTTGGAAGAGAGGAACACAGCCATGATGATGTGCTAAGGATCAAGGGCTGTATATGACAGGGGTCCAGTGGATTGCCTTTCTTGCATGAACCGGTCTATTTCAGCACGAAGCAGAAGCGGTGGCATGGAGATGCAGGGAACCTCAGGCCAAGAATGCCCCTGCTGGTGTTAGGTTATGATGATCCTCCTGTCAGCCCGGAACTGAAGGGAGGATTTCTCTTGGTTCCTCTGCTTTCCTTGGATAGAGGCGCACACAGAAGGTACTGGCTAGGCACAGAAGGTAGAAATCTCTGAAGGGACTGGCTGGGCACAGAAGGTAGATAGAAACCTCTGAAGGGACTGGCTGGGCACAGAAGGTAGATAGAAACCTCTGAAGGGACTGGCTGGGTACAGAAGATAGATAGAAACCTCTGAAGGGGACTGGCTGGGCACAGAAGGTAAATAGAAATCTCTGAAGGGACTGGCTGGGCACACAGAAGGTAGATAGAAATCTCTGAAGGACTGGCTGGGCACAGAAGGTAGATAGAAACCTCTGAAGGGACTGGCTGGGTACAGAAGGTAGATAAATCTCTGAAGGGACTCTGGCTGGGGAATTGGGGGAATGGATGGATCTCTCTCGAAGGTAGATAGAAACCTCGGAAGGGATTGGCTGGGGAATTGGGGGAATGGATGGATCAGGACACAGAGGGTAGATAGAAACCTCGGAAGGGATTGGCTGGGGATGGGGAGGGGGGGGGTGGACCAAGACACAAAGGTTACATAGAAACCTCGGAAGGGATTGGCTGGGAATGAGGAGGGAGGTGGGGGGGATGGATCAAGACACAAAGGTTACATAGAAACCTTGGAAGGGATTGGCTGGGGATGAGGAGGGGGGGGGGGGATGGATCAAGACACAAAGGTTACATAGAAAACCTTAGAAGGGATTGGCTGGGGGATGAGGAGGGGGGGGATGGATCAAGACACAAGGTTACATAGAAACCTTGGAAGGGATTGGCTGGGAATGAGGGAGGGGGGGGGGGGGGGGGGGGGGGATGGATCAAGACACAAAGGTTACATAGAAACCTTGGAAGGGATTGGCTGGGGATGAGGAGGGGGGGGGGATGGATCAAGACACATAAGTTACATAGAAACCTTGGAAGGGATTGGCTGGAATGAGGAGGGAGGAGGGATGGATCAAGACACAAAGGTTACATAGAAACCTTGGAAGGGATTGGCTGGGGATGGGGAGGGGGGTGGGGGGATGGATCAAGACACAAAGGTTACATAGAAACCTTTGGAGGGGATTGGCTGGGGATGAGGAGGGGGGTGGTGGATCAAGACACAAGGTTACATAGAAACCTTGGAAGGGATTGGCTGGGAATGAGGAGGGGGGGGGGGGGGGGGGGTGGGGGTGGATCAAGACACAAAGGTTACATAGAAAACTTGGAAGGGATTGGAAGGGGGCTGGGGGATGGGAGGGGGGGGGGGGGGATGGATCAAGACACAAAGGTTACATAGAAACCTTGGAAGGGATTGGCTGGGGATGAGGAGGGGGGGGGGGGGGGGGGGGATGGATCAAGACACATAAGTTACATAGAAACCTTGGAAGGGATTGGCTGGGAATGAGGAGGAGGGGGGGGGGGGGGCGGGGGGGGGGGGGGGGGGATCAAGACACAAAGGTTACATAGAAACCTTGGAAGGGATGGCTGGGAATAGGGATAATGGATGGGATCAGAGAAACATTGCCGTAGACGGTGGCAGCAGAGATGGATTGCTATTGAATTTATGTTCGTCTTAACTCTCTCTCTCTCTCTCTATCTCTCTCTCTCTCTCTCTTCTCTCTCTCTCTCTCTTCTCTCTCTCTCTCTCTCTCTCTCTCTCTCTCTGCGTTGAGGGGGCATGGTGCAAAAACAAGCTTTAAGCGTATCCATTTTTACCGTCAATAAAATGTCTCTTCGTGTTCTATATCTCTCTCTGCTCATCTCCTCTCTCCCTCTCTCGCTAATCTCTCTCTCTCTCTCTCTCTCTCTCTCTCTCTCTCTCTCTCTATCTGCGTTTGAGGGGCCATGCAACACACGCAATGATTCTCAGCTTTAAGGTTATCCATTTTACCGTCAATAAAATGTTCCCGTGTTCGTTCTCTCTCTCTCTCCTTCTCTCTCTCTCTCTCTCTCTCTCTCTCTCTCTCTCTCTCTCTCTCTCTCTCCTCTCTCTCTCAATGAAAACCCAATGATTTCAATTTTCGCAAACACCCCATTTACCTTTCTTAAAAGATAACAGGTCTGAGTCTGAGTGGGGCCTTCAAAATGCGCTCACCTGAAGCCATTAAAAATAATGCTACATAGAGGGGAGATGGGGTAGAAGGATCCTCTTAAAGCGCGTGAAAAAATAACTTTTTATTGGTAGAAGGAGGGGGGGACTCCGACAGGGGAGTGTGTGGTTGTGTGTGTGTGTGTGTGTGTGTGTGTGTGTGTGTGTGTGTGTGTGTGTGTGTGTGTGTGCGCGCGTGTGTGTGTATGTGTTTTGTGTATGCGTGCGTGCGTGCGTGCGTGCGTGCGTGTGTGTGTGTGTGTGTGTGTGTGTGTGTGTGTGTGTGTGTGTGTGTGGTGTGTGTGTGTGTGTGTATGTGTTTGTATGCGTGCGTGCGTGCAGGTGGGTGGGTGGATGGGTGGAAGAGAGGTGTGGGGGGGTGTAACTACTTATTTCATAATGGCCTAGCAGTGACAGTTGTTAGCAACTGCTTCGGTGTCATTTGCTGTCACCATATGATTAAAACACTACCAAAGTTAATTTTAAATGTAATAAGTAGCGAACCACCAAGAAAACGTAGAAAAAAGAATCACAAGACAAACCACGACGCGTTTCGACCTCTTAGGACTTCTTCAGGCAAGACACAAAAAACTCAGGACAACGAAACTAAACGAGCAATCACTTATCTTCATTCCCTTCAGTGCAAGACGGGCGTTGATTATATCCAATATTTTGAAACATCCCTGTTTTGCCTGTGTGTGTGCGCGCGTGCAATTTATTGCTGATCAACACTTCTTTTGCGCTGAAGTGGATGACGATGAGTGATTGCTCATTCATTTTCGTTGTCCCGAGTGTTTTCGTATTTTGCCTGAAGAAGACCTAAGAGTTCAAAACCGCGTCGTGTTTTGTCTTGTGATTCGTTTATCTACGTTTTCTTGGCGGTTCGCGATTAATGACATTTACAATTTGTTTAGATTTCCGCAGTCTCCTCATTTTGCAGGCACCAAAGCCGTTCGGGTGTAATAGTTTCATCTTAAGGGGAAAAACGAAGACTAGTATTTTGTGACGCTAGAAAACAAAATGCAGGAAAGAAAAAAGAGAGGATGGTACGAACTGTAGCGGCGTCTGTGGTCCAGCAGTTTTCTGTGTATTTCGGCCTGCAATCGAAGAGTGTGTAACCCAGCTGCGCTGTTAGCATGGGGAGGGAGGAGACGTTAGAATGACTTGGGGGCACACTGAGATCGATGACATATAACTCTGCTGCATATCTACTGGCTTCAGAGCATAGCCGTAAGAATAAACACACTTTCCTGTAAGGGCTTGACCACTATTGCCCAGGAAAACCTGTCTTTGTGTGTGTGTGTGAGCGCGCGCGCGCGCGCGCGCGTGTGTTGTGTGTGTGTGTGTGCGCGAAATATATGCAGTGTCACGAGAGAGAGAGAGAGAGAGAGAGAGAGAGATGAGAGGAGAGAGAGAGAGAGAGAGAGAGAGAGAGAGAGAGAGAGAGAGAGAGAGAGAGAGAGAGAGAGGCGTTCATTTGTTCTGCCAGTAGGTTCATGTATGAGAATGCGAACTTGCCCAAGACTCTACTTTCAGTTTCATTCCATGTGCATGCATAGCAAAGGGAGAGCGAGAACTTGCCCAAGACTCTACGTTCAATTTCGTTCCATGTGCAAATGATTATGGTTCACACTGGTCTGCACACCAAAGGGAGACCAATTCAAAACATATAAGAAAGAAAAAAAAATCAACAACAAGCCAGACAAATGAACATTCATGTTTCCAAAGGTAACAGAACGCAAACTATCACAGGAAAATGTATCGCCTTTCATGGCTAGCTTCTGAAGTCAGCATGCATACAGCAGGGTTTCTCTAATCGATCCAAGCTTGCCCTCAGGTCACAGAGACAACTTTTTCCCTCTCTGTGTTGGGCAGAGCAACCGAGCTCAACGTCTCTTCGATTGCTGGCTGACTTACAGAGGAAAACCGCTGAACCATAGACAACACCACCGTTTGTACAACCATCCTTCGTTTTTTTTCCCCTTCGTTTTGTCAGCGTCACTAAATGCTGGCCTTGCCTGAGATTTGAACCTCCTCACCGAACAGCTTGGCTGCCGTTGACTCACTCGCTGACTGCTTATGACTGGGAAGCAGTTGCCGCCGGCAGTCATTGTTAGGTCATTATGAATTATGAAAGTGGTTCACTACCCCCCTCCCTCCCTCCCACCAAAACAAAGTGGCCTTTAAGCATTTTAAGAGAACCCCCCCCCCCCTACCCCCTTCAGTTGTTGTATTTGCAGAAGTGAGCACATTTTGTGGATCTGTAAGACGTATTGTCTGTTAGGGAGTGAAATGTGCCTTTATGAAAACACTGTTTAGTTTCCATTCAGAGAGAGAGAGAGAGAGACAGACAGACAGACAGACAGACAGACAGACAGACAGACAGGACAGACAGACAGGACAGACAGACAGGACAGGACAGGACAGAACAGACAGACAGAGACAGACAGACAAATAGAAATAAACTCCATGGCCGTCATCCATCCAGCCAGCCAGACAGGACACTGAGAGAGAGAGAGAGAGAGAGAGAGAGAGAGAGAGGGAGAGAGAGAGAGAGAGAGAGAGAGAGAGAGAGGAGAGAGAGAGAGAGAGACAGACAGACAGACAGACAGACAGACAGACAGACGGGCAGACAGCCAGTCAGACAGAGAAACAGAAATAAACTAAACTCCGTGGCAGTCCAGGCTCTACTGCCATTATATGTACACCAACGTCTCTTCTGATCCCTCCATTCACCCCATTCCCCAGCCAATCTATTTGCAAAAGTTCTGTCTTCGCCTCCCTGTCTCTCGACGGCCCAGGAGCCAAGTGAATCCCACCTCCCCCCCCGCCCTCCCCCCCCCCCCCTTTTCAGTTCCAGGCTGACGGGACGATCTAACCCTGCACCATTGAGGACATCCTTGGCCTTGGTCTGACTTCCCTTCCTTCCCGCTGTCATTCTTGCTTCATGGTGATTGGTCCAGGCAGGACAGGCGATTCACTGGACCTTTTCTATCTACAACCCCCACGATTTCGGGGTGATTTGTGGCTGTATTTTTTCTGTTCAACAACCTATATGTGGCTTTGTTTGTTTGTTTGTTTTTTGGTGGTATGCCTTCTACATGAACTCTGTCTGTAACTCCCCATCTGTCATCTTCCCGAACGATCTGATACCGCTCAGCACAAGTGGAACTTGGTGTTCTGTCAAGACCACATTTTTCAATTCTGACTTGAATGCTCTCTCTCTCTCTCTCTCTCTCTCTCTCTCTCTCTCTCTCTCTCTCTCTCTCTCTCTCTCTCTCTCTCTCTCTCTCTCTCTCTCTCTCTCTCCATCCAGCCATATACAATTCACTCAACAATTGCTTGATCTCTTTTTGCAGAGCGAGAAATACTAGCAGTATTCTCTCTTTGGCAGAGCCAGAAATGCTAGCAGTATTCGAAGTAGCGCCACTGCCTGCCAAACCTGTTCGCAGTGATCCCATCCATAGACAAACCTTTAATATTTAAAGTGACCTCTGTGTGTGTGTGTGTGTGTGTGTGTGTGTGTGTGTGTGTGTGTGTGTGTGTGTGTGTGTGTGTGTGTGTGTGTGTGTGTGTGCGTGCGTGCGAACACGCGCGCGCGCGCGCGTGCGCGCGCCTGTGTGTGTGTGTGTGTGTGTGTGTGTGTGTGTGTGTGTGTGTGTGTGTGTGTGTGTGTGTGTGTGTGTGTGTGTGTGTGTGTGTGTGTGTGTGTGTGTGTGTGTGTGTGTGTGTGTGTGTGTGTGTGTGTGTGTGTGTGTGTGTGTGTGTGTGCAAACAATGACAACGTAAATAAAAGAGGACAAGAAGTCTGCAAGTGTATGCATTTGCAGTGTATTCTCTCAAAGAAACTGCTGTGAAATACTGAAACTGACAATGGCATCAGTATCGTCTCCTCCTGGGCCAACTGATAGGATCACCCTCAATGTCATTGCCTGTCAGGTCTGGACTCTTCAATTCAATCGTCTCAACAAGAAACCAACAGATTTATATGCACTTTTTTCAAGAGCAAACAAAGTGTAAGGTTTCTTGAAATACTGGTTTTTACTCCAAGAAATTCTCTCTCTCTCTCTCTCTCTCTCTCTCTCTCTCTCTCTCTCTCTCTCTCTCTCTCTCTCTCTCTCTCTCTCTCTCTCTCACACACACACACACACACACACACACACGCACACTCACACTACCACCACCACCACCATGCAGATCATCATGAACAAACAACAACAACAACAACAACAACAGTAATAGGAGCAACAAAACAAGAGTACGTGTACGTACTCACGCAGATTTAGTAAAAGTAGTGCAGAGAAATCAGACTGAATTCTCTAAGACGACCTGGGCGGGAGACTTAGGAGTATTCTGACCCGCTGTTCTTAGGTTGAACGATGCATTTTAGTATGAAATATGAATGACCCAGGGACAGAGGAGGGATCGCCAGGCCAAGAGTGTCCTCGCTGGTCAATATGAATGACCCAGGGACGGAGGAGGGATCGCCACGCCAAGTGTGTCCTCGCTGGTCAATACGAATGACCCAGGGACGGAGGAGGGATCGCCAAGCCAAGTGTGTCTCGCTGGTCAATATGAATGACCCAGGGACGGAGGAGGGATCGTCAGGCCAAGTGTGACCTCGCTGGTCAATATGAATGACCCAGGGACGGAGGAGGGGATCGCCAAGCCAAGTGTGTCCTCGCTGGTCAATATGAATGTCCCCTGGATATGAATGACCCAGGGACGGAGGAGAGATCGCCAAGCCAAGTGTGTCTTCGCTGGTCAATGAATGACCCAGGGACGGAGGAGGGATCGGAGAGAGATCGCCAATGACCCAAGTGAGGGTCGTCAGGCCAAGTGGTTCCTCGCTGGTCAATATGAATGACCCAGGGACGGAGGAGGGAACGCCAAGCCAAGTGCGTCCTCGCTGGTCCAGAGCTGTGAGCCGCCTGTCAGTCTGGAACTGAAAGAGAAGATTTACTGGAATGCTTGGCCTTCCTGAGAATGAAGTGGACACACACAAGTTAGTAAGGAAGGGATGGGGGGGGGGGGGGGGGGTGGGTAAATGAATAGATAAAAAAAAATATTACAGTAGAAAAACTGGCCCCAGAGACTGACGTTAGCATGAATGAATTCTTCTTCTTCTTCTTCTTCTTTCTTCTTCTTCTTCTTCTTCTTCTTCTTCTTCTTCTTCTTCTTCTTCTTCTTCTTGCTCTCTTTCTTTCCAATTCTTCTCTCTCTGTCTATTTCTGTCTTTGTCTTTGTCTCTGTCTGTCTGTCTGTCTGTCTGTCTGTCTGTCTGTCTGTCTGTCTGTCTGTCTGTCCGTCTGTCTTTGTCTCTGCCTGTCTGTCTGTCTGTCTCTGTCTGTCTCTCTCTCTCTCTCTCTCTCTCTCTCTCTCTCTCTCTCTCTCTCTCTCTCTCTCTCTCTCTCTCTCTCTCTGCTCTGCCCTGTACGCCTGCTGACCCCAACTGTGACAAGAGGAAGAGATAAACTGTAATACCAGTAGCGCTGACTACATCAGAATCGGAAACCAATCTGTGTGGGTCACTGAGGTGGTGGGTGGGGATCAGTGAACCACTTCATCCCTCCTGTCTGTTGACGTGTATTGTTCTGGAAACACTTCATCCCTCCTGTATGTTACGTTGTGAGGGGTTTGGGGGATGTGGGGTTGAATCCACTTCATCCCTCCTGTCTGTTGACGTTGTTCTGGTCAGTGAGGGGTGGGGATCAGTGACTGACCACTTCATCCCTCCTGTCTGTTGACGTTGTTCTGGTCAGTGAGGGGTGGGGATCAGTGACTGACCACTTCATCCCTCCTGTCTGTTGACGTTTGTTCTGGTCAGTGAGGGGTGGGGATCAGTGACTGACCACTTCATCCCTCCTGTCTGTTGACGTTGTTCTGGTCAGTGAGGGGTGGGGATCAGTGACTGACCACTTCATCCCTCCTGTCTGTTGACGTTGTTCTGGTCAGTGAGGGGTGGGGATCAGTGACTGACCACTTCATCCCTCCTGTCTGTTGACGTTGTTCTGGTCAGTGAGGGGTGGGGATCAGGATCAGTGATCAGTGACCACTTCATCCCTCCTGTCTGTTGACGTTGTTCTGGTCAGTGAGGGGTGGGGATCAGTGACTGACAGTGAGGGGTGGGGACTTCATCCCTCCTGTCTGTTGACGTTGTTCTGGTCAGTGAGGGGTGGGGATCAGTGACTGACCACTTCATCCCCTGTCTGTCCTGGTCTGTTGACGTTGTTCTGGTCAGTGAGGGGTGGGGGATCAGTGACTGACCACTTCATCCCTCCTGTCTGTTGGCATTGTTCTGGTCAGTGAGAGGGTGGGGATCAGTGACTGACCACTTCATCCCTCCTGTCTGTCCACATTGTTCTCTTTCACCCACAGTCCCTGGACATGCATGGTGTAGACTACGCCACGCCGCTGTGATGTCCTCTCTCTCTCTCTCTCTCTCTCTCTCTCTCTCTCTCTCTCTCTCTCTCTCTCTCTCTCTCTCTCTCTCTCTCTCTCTCTCCTCTCTCTCTCTCTCTCACACACACACACACACACACACACACACACCACACACACACACACACACCACACACACACACACACACACACACACACACACACACACCAACCGCCCCATCCGACACACCCAACTCACCCGCCACTGTCTTATCCCGCGCCATTTGTCATTGTTTTTGACAGCATTGATAGCTTTACGATTGCGGATAATACACACGTTTCGTGCTAAGCAATGGTTATAGAAATATATCTACGGTGTGTGTGTGTGTGTGTGTGTGTGCGTGTGCGGTGCGTGTGTGCGTGCGTGCGTGCGTGCGTGCGTGCGTGCGTGCGTGCGTGCGTGCGTGCGTGCGTGCGTGCGTGCGTGCGTGTGTGCGTGCGTGCGTGCGTGCGTGTGTGTGTGTGTGTGTGTGTGTGTGTGTGTGTGTGTGTGTGTGTGTGTGTGTGCATTTGGGAGCTCCTTGTTGTCAGAACTCCAAGCACTTACTCAAGAACTGGAGCACTGAACAAACCCACATTTCCACATTTCCACATTATTATTGTTGTTGTTGTGGTTATCATGATGATGATGATGATGATGATGATGATGATGATGATGATGATGATGCTGTTGCTGTCCTTGTTATTCTTTCTGTTACTGTCCTTGTTATTCTTACTGTTATTGTCCTTGTTGTTGCTGCTGTATTTGTTCTCGTTGTTGTTGTCAGCAACTTTCCCCAGTGTCGACCCTCCAGAACCCAGAAGCCATGAGGAACGGAGGTGGTCAATGGCCACATCAGGGGCGCTGACTGCATCCGCTCTAGGGTCAATGAGCCAGTGATGGAGGCTACTCTCTGACCAGCTGGTGGTTGAACTGTTCCCTTGCTCTGGGCTGCTTCACGTGTCTATTCTGCCCCACCCCACCCCCCCCCCCCTCACACACACACACACACGAAAGAGAAGGGTGTGAACGCTATAGCACGCCATGTCAATGTGCACGGTATGTCAGACTGTCTCTCCTGATCCTCTCTCTGCCTGTCTCTGTCTCTGTGTGTGTATGTGTGTATGTGTGTGTATGTGTGTCTGTGTATCTGTCTGTCTGTCTCTGTCTGTCTGTCTGTCTCTGTCTGTCTCTCTGTCTCTCTGTCTGTCTCTCTCTCTCTCTCTCTCTCTCTCTCTCTCTCTCTCTCTCTCTCTCTCTCTCAATTTGAGTCAGGAAAGCACAACGGGGGTTGCTACTATAAAGCGGGTTTTGACAGTAAACGGGTTTGGTGTAGTGTGGCTCCGTCAGGGGCGAGGGGGCGACGAAAGAACATTTATGTTGGAATGTAAAGAACTTCTCATCCCATGTTATAAACGAAACTGCCATTCCAAGATGGAAGACAATATGAAATATTCCTAGTTCTGTTCTTTTACAAGTATCTTACTACCTGAAAAAAAAATTCCTGACTGTAGTTAGTAATAAATGGCACAGGGATATGCTTGCTAGACTGAGAAGTAGGACACTGGCATTGAATGCAAACAAAAGCTGGTTTAATCCTGAATACATTGAAGATGACTTGTGTGTAATGTGTACATATGCTGTGAGAGAAAATGAAGATCACTTTATATTCCATTGTACAGCTTATAATGATATCAGAGAGAAGTCCCAACTTTTTCCACATTCTTGATACAAAAATGATAGCCTTTATAGATGTTATCCTCTGACGATGACAGGATAATCTCTCTTCTGGCTAAGTACGGTGCAGAGGCATATATATGTCAGGAGAAATAAATGTTCGGTAACAAGTACTAGCGTTTGAGGGTTTTTTTATGTACCTTACACAGCTTGATGACATCATTTGCAATGTTTTCGTTATCTTCACTATCATGAAGGATAGTGAAATGGACGTTCATGACTTAAGTTTCAGAGAATAGGTGTGCCTGTTTATGGTGCTGGTATAAATGATTATGTTATTAAGAAAATTCTCTATAGATAGATAGATAGATAGATAGATAGATAGATAGATAGATAGATAGATAGATAGATAGATAGATAGATAGATAGATATTTTTATTATTTATTTGCATTACTTTTTACGGTGCTGCAAGTATTAATGTACACCCCTTGACATAAAGGCTATGTGTAGGCCATTATCAATATAAACGTATCTCAACCGTATTTGAGGGTCTCTCTCTCTCTCTCTCTCTCTCTCTCTCTCTCTCTCTCTCTCTCTCTCTCTCTCTCTCTCTCTCTCTCTCTCTCTCTTACAAACCTAAAATGAAAGAAAGAAAGAGAACTTATGTATACTGTTCCCTGCCTCACTTCAAATATTCTTTCATACCAATCAACCTGAGGTTAACTGCATTCATTACCTGCATTTGTTACTGTTTGTCCATATGCTTATTTCACTAGATCCAAGATCGAAGAGGCTGTGCCAGTCTTGAATAAAATGTTAATTTGTATTCATTCATTTCACCACCTGCTGTAGTTGTGTCAGGTACGGGGTAGATGGGCAAGCTTGGAACAACCTTTTCTATGTCCCGTTGTTCTCTATGCTCTGTACTGACATTTCTGCTTGGTGATTTGGTGAGGTAGGCAGCATTCGTTTTGGAGTTATGGGCCTGCAGTTGTTTCAGTGTGGGACCCCTGATTACCCTACTGTTTTGTTATGTACTCTTCATTGTTTTCCGCCTCACTTATGATCTACTCTAAAACAAAAAGAAAAGAAATGAATGAATGAATGAATGGATGAATGAATGAATGAATGCATGAATGGATGAATGAAAGAATGAATGAAAGAATGAATGAACGAATGAATGAATGAAATGAATGAATGAATGATGAATGAATGAATGAATGAATGAATGATGAATGAATGAATACCATAATCAGAAGGACATTGACAAGTTCACATAAACAGGTACAAAACAAAGTGACGAATTAAACATTCAGCTAATGGCGACGAAACGTTACCTGATGAAAGTAAGAGGCATAACCTGAAACACACACACACACACACACACACACACACACACACACACACACACACACACACACACACACACACACACACACACACACACACACACACAACGGATTCATATAGTACTTTCTTGGGAATAGTTCTTTTCTTGAATCACTCTAAGCTGGACACAAATGTATTTGTTGAAAGAAAAAAAGAAAGTCAGAAAAAGA
>JADBJO010005240.1:85000-90000 GCA_016801955.1 Conus betulinus
CAGTGGTCCAGGGGGGGGCCCGTCGTCAGAGTCTGGAATGTCAGGGAGGACTCACATGGCTGCCCCGCGGTCCCTGGCTGGCACCGACCCATGGATGTTGTGTTGGTCGTGTGTTCGGGGGGGGGGGGGGGGGGGATGGAGGATCGATCAGAGGAAACGATACTATGTTGGTGTGGTATGCAGAGACGTCAAGACTACTGTGATTGTTATTTCAATCTTCCCAATGCTCAGCGAGGCTGGCTTTCCATAGGATTGTCCACAGTAGGACAATAGGCAGCTGGTCACTTTAGGACACCACACACAGATATTTAAACCCTGATTGTAATGGAAGTCGTCATAATAGTTCGTGTCAACTTAAAGAATGCTGTTGATTAAGTTGTTTCTAAACGTGTGTGTTTCTGAGGTGCGGGTGTGTGCGTTAAAACAGGACTTGTGTGAGATTAAAATAATGACATCATGTCCTTATCATCGTCAATATCGTCCTCCTCCTCCTACTCGTCATGTGTGTCGTAGGTGTCGTCGTGTGTGTGCGTGCATCATCATCATGTCATCATCATCATGCATCATCATCATCATCACGCGCATCATCATCATCATGTGTCGTCATCATGTGTGTGTATCGTGTAAAGTGTGTGTGTGCGTGTGTGTGTGTGTGTGTGCGTGCGTGCGTGTTGCGTGCGTGCGGTGCAATGCATGCGTGCGTGCGTGCGTGCGTGCGTGCGTACGTGTGTGCGTGCGTGCATGCGTGCGTGTGTACGTGCGAATGTGTGTGCGCTTCTAGCGTGTGTGTGTGTGCTTGTGTGCGTATGTGCGAATGTGTGTGTGCGCGCGCGCGTGTGTGTGTGTGTGTGCGTGCGTGCATGCGTGTGTGTGTGTGTGTGTGCGTGTGTGCGCGCGCGCGCGCGTGTGTGTGTGTGTGTGTGTGTGTGTGTGCGCGTGTGTGCGCGTGCGTGCGTGCGTGCGTGCGTGTGTGTGCATACATACGTGAGTGTGTGTGTGTGTGTGTGTGTGTGTGTGTGTGTGTGTGTGTGTGTGTGTGTGTGTGTGTGTGTGTGTGTGTGAAGTTAAATCCTTTTCTAGCATTTGTGTTATCTCATTTTTTTAGCATCATCACTATTATTGTCATTGATATCAAGGTTGTTGTTTATACTTCGAATAGACCAAAGCTGCAGTGGCTGCAAGAGCGACCCAGAAAGCAATAGATGTAGTTCATACACCCCTCACACCACAACGTTGATTGCTGTGCAGCCTCTGCTCCAAGGGTCAGGTCTGTGGCACTGGTTTCCCATCAATTCTGACCAGCCGTCCACATCACGACGCATTTTGTCATCCCCTCCTCCTGTCCCACCACACCTCTACTCCCTGCAGCCTTCTGGTCCATCTCTCTCTCTCTCTCTCTCTCTCTCTCTCTCTCTCTCTCTCTCTCTCTCACACACACACACACACACACACACACACACACACACACACACACACACACACACACACACATGCACAGAGTAGGAGAGCCAAGTTATTGCCTCCTTCCACTAACGAGAGAGAGAGAGAGAGAGAGAGAGAGAGAGAGAGAGAGAGAGAGAGAGAGAGAGAGAGAGAGAGAGAGAGAACTGAATTGAATCTTTCATATTGAGTTAGCGACCATCAAAACATATCACTTGGGGAAATCTGAAAGAAGGATCAAGGTAGCAGGAAGTCACACACACACACACACACACACACACACACACACACACACACACACACACACACACACACACAGAGAGAGAGAGAGAGAGAGAGAGAGAGAGAGAGAGAGAGAGAGGAGAGAGAGAGAGAGAGAGAGAGAGAGAGAGAACGTGGGCCATCCTGTGTCCGAGAAATAACAGGAGGACGGAAGACATGATGAATAAAAACAATGAATAAAATGAAAGATAGCATGCAAAAAAAAAGCAAAAACCATTGGATATGTGTTCTTTCATTCCAGGGGTATTTACCGCCAAGGTTTGAATGAGATGCACATTAAAAAGGCAAGGGAAGTGTATATGAAACAAGAACAGATGGGCAATGAAATGGCTGAGAGAACTGTATTCAACTGTGATAATGTACACCCCTCCCCTCCCTTTCCGCTCGATCGATATGCATATCAATAACAAAGAGAAAGCAGAAATAAAGAAAAAAGAAAACAGAAAAAAACGAAAAGGGTGGAGGAAGTTCCAATCGGTGTATGTAAGCCGCGTGCGTATGGTGTTTGTAAGGGAGGGTGGGTGTAAATGGGGAATAGGAAGAACTGTGTGTGTGTATATATTTATGAATTCAAAAGAAGGGAATTGATTCTACTACTCTGGGCAAACGTGGAGCAGTTTGTTTTCATATAGGTGTGTGTGCGGCTACTTTGTGCGCGCGCGCGCGCGCGCGTGTGTGTGTGTGTGTGTGTGTGTGTGTGTGTGTGTGTGTGTGCGTTGTCGAAGAAATTGACGAGAGCTATTGGAAATTGACAATCGCATTAAGAGCATTTTCCCTCAGGCTAAATGCCGGAAGCATCTTCTGTGTCCCTGGCTGTCAGATCTGGACACATTCATTCCATCAGCTGAACAGACAACGACAACAACAACAACAACAACAACAACAACAACAACAACAACAACACAACACCAATAATAAGAAGAAAACAGGTTTGAGATTCGCTGATTTTTTTTGTTTTTTATTTACAGGCAAATGCACAAAACGTTACACTCCCCATCCACCCTTCTGCTTCCCCATTCCACCCTCCATCTTCACTTTCCCCTCCCCCCTCCCGATCTACTGTTTCAACAGAGGGAAAGACAAGTGCCACTGTGTCAATAATCAGCTTCAAAGAGAACCATTCTTTCCCATCACATCCGATCGTCTGTCTTCAGTTCGCTCCACTGACGTTAGAAAGCACTCGTCGCCACGTGTTATTGCTGACGAGTACCTTTCTTTTCTGTGTAGGTATTTCCCGATTGAATGTCGACGTTCTATTGTAAAAATTGAATCTGCCTTAATACCTTAATACTTTTTTTTTTTTTTTTTTTTTTTTTTTTTGAGAGAGAGAGAGGAGAGAGAGAGAGAGAGAGAGAGAGAGAGAGAGGAGAGAGAGAGAGAGAGATGTCCCACTGGTGCAGTGTGATGATCTGCCTATCGCCACGGATCAGAAGCGAGGAGTCCCTGGGCTCTACTGTTATCCCAGAATGGACCCAGAGTCCTGGTGCTGCGATCTGGCAGGGCCACTTTTGACCATTGGCACCAACAGAGCTGTAATCATCACCATCAACACTCACAACTTAGAACGAAATCTTCAAGATTTAGACGCCTGTTCATTCCACACAATTTTTATTCGTCCCAATCCTCTCTCTCTCTCTCTCTCTCTCTCTCTCTCTCTCTCTCTCTCTCTCTCTCTCTCTCTCTCTCTCTCTCTCTCAAATAGATAGGGACTATTACAGTGACGTGGTGTAACACACGCTCTGTCAGGCAGCACTGGTCTGGAACAGAGCAGCCCCCAATCAGGCAGGAGGAAAGGAGGGGCTCCGCCGCGTGGTGTCAACACAGCTGCATCCATCACCGGCCCACTGACCCTGCTGCTGATGGAGTCACTGCCGCTCAATTTCAGCCAGTCACCGCTTGCACTGAGCAAGAGAGGTTGGTCCTCACAGTGAGTGCTGTATTTACTGTGCGTGCGCGCGCGTGCAACGCACACAGACTGACAGACAGAAAGAAAGACAGACAGACACAGACAGACAGACAGACAGACAGACGACACACACACACACACACACACACACACACACACACACACACACACACACACACACACACACACATGCAACACACACACACACACACACATGCACGCACACACGCACGCACGCACACAAACACACATACACACGAATCTGTCAGGGGCTAAAGATTCCCCTGGCAATTGATCTAGTGGCTGAACTGGGGGCGGCGGAGACAATCCTATGTGAGATATACAGAAATCTTAAGATCTGCCGCTTGTTGAGGAAACTATGTGAGCGGTTGGTGTGCTACACAAATGCTTGGCGTATTGTCATGCATAGGAGTTTTTTTTTGTTTTGTTTTTTTTTTTTTTTTTTGTTTTGTTTTGTTTTTCAGAATAGCACGCTGGAATCTAGTCCTGAAAGAGGAGGCTGGACATGGGACTAGTTCTTCTTGTTCACGATCACACGTGTGGTGGTGTCATCTCTTAATAACTTTATGTGCCATTCCTAGCTGGCTGGAAGGAAAATCTTCACCATGGTGACCAGATGGATAGTAAGATTGTGTCCTGTGGGAAGCCTGAAGATGATGACCTGGATCCTCACCATGATGACCAGATGGACAGTAAGATTCATTGTGTCCTGTGGGAAGCCTGAAGATGATGACCTGGATCCTCACCATGATGACCAGATGGACAGTAAGATTCATTGTGTCCTGTGGGAAGCCTGAAGATGATGACCTGGATCCTCACCATGATGACCAGATGGACAGTAAGATTCATTGTGTCCTGTGGGAAGCCTGAAGATGATGACCTGGTCTGTTCTGTCCTGCGGATACGTGGCATCTTTTGCTGTCCTCTGGCTCTTCGTGACCTGATGAGGGTCTGCTGCTCCTGAAAGATGACTGGTCTTGGCTGGTCACCTGCTGCACCCAGACATTGTCTGCGCATGATTCACTACACTGTCGCAGTGGAATAAACATCCACTGAAACACCATCCGGCTGTCCCAACAGGCTTTCCCTGCAGCCTGTGTCTGCACAGGGTTCCGGGACCGACCGGGCATGGGTGACAATGACTGTGACGGACCGTTTCCCGTCCAGTCACAAATCTTTGTGCAACCGTGCTAACCGGAAGGTAGTGTCCGGAAGCCGGTTGAAAAGTTTATCTGACTGCTACTCACCTGCGCACCGTTAAAGCCGGGTGAGCTGAACCGGTTAGGCAGTCTCTGCAGTGATTCCGGCAACGCAACTTTCCAGAAGGCCGAAGAGGGACTCGGCTGTGTCT
>JADBJO010005240.1:95000-102500 GCA_016801955.1 Conus betulinus
TGGAGGGATTGACAGGATCCTTCGTCAGCTTCCAGATGGCCAGTTGCGCCATTGTGGCTGACATCACCAGAGAAAAATCCTCACATCGGGGCTTTAGATATACCGTTGTGGAATCAGCCATCATGACCGGGTGAGTTTGGAAAGATGGGGTGGGTTGAGAGGGGGAAAGGGGGGGGGGGGGGGGTCTGGTCTGTGGTGTGAGTGTGAAAGGGTCATTTTGTTGTAGGTCCATGTTGATTTGTTTGTTTGTTTGTTTGTTTTTAAAACCATCAGATGCACTTTCTCTCCTACTCCATCTTGCGTGTCTTCTTTGGATCATCACTATTAAGCCGTTGACGTTGACTTGTCGACACACAGCAGTATCCAGAGTTCTCCAGTTCCAGACTCAGAATCCTCAACGAACAGAGAGGTAGCATTTTCAGGCTTCCACGAGGCCATCGACCACAAGTGGTACTGCAAATCTTGGTCCAGTTCCGAAGTGAGGTATGTGGGGGGCTGGAATTGAAAACAACTTGCAATGACAGAAACAAACAAACACGACACGCTTCGACCTCCTTGGTTTTCCTCAGGCAAAGGAAATAATATTTACTACAATGAAACAAGTTTGAATGTTGTTTGTCTTGTCTGAAGAAGACCAGCGTATCGTTTGCCTTGTAATGTGCTTGGTTTTTGGTTGGAAATATAGTCATTTTTTCCGTTTACGTTTAAACAACAAAGTCCGCATACCCCAAAGGCCTATAGCTTACCGTCCTTATGTTAGGACACAATATCATACGATGACACACACTTACTACAGAGTTATCAAAAGTTCTAGAGAGCTTAGTGAAGACGCCGCAAAAGAGTACCTATTTAGTCCAAGAAACAGCAGTCCGTTAAAATACCAGAACCTTAGCCATCCGCCATGGTGCCGTGTCAGATCCATTGTCCCACACAGGTTCGTCGGCAGGCAGCACCATGGCGGGCTACTGGGTGGAGAGTTCAGGCTACGTGCCTCCCCTGCTGGTCTCCATAGGGCTGCAGGCCCTCGTCTTGCTCTTCATCGCCCTCTTCATCCCGGAGACGTTGCCGAAGGACAGGGGACACCAAGCGTGTCACGTGGTCCATGCTGTTGGGAAGCATTCGGGTTATTGCTCGGGTGAGTCTAAGTACCACGGTCATGGGGGCTAGGGTAGGAGCTGGGGGGGTGTTTGGAGTAATTGCTCGTTAATGCTGTTCTGTTTGTGAGGCTGTTGTTGACTGAAAAATAACAGATGGCGGTGTGAAGAGGGTGGGTTCGTTCTTCAAGTGGAGAGGTGGAATAGATTACCGTACTCAAGCAAAGATGGTGTTGATGTTAGAGCTCTTAGTGAGTGCAATGTTGGAGAGAGAGAGAGAGAGAGAGAGAGAGAGAGAGAGAGAGAGAGAGAGAGAGAGAGAGAGAGAATAACAAAAAGAGTGAGGGGAGATTTTTGGTGGTGTTGTTGCTGTCCAATCTTCTGAGCACCTCAGTCGCAGTGCACCACGCCGCCCATTTCCATTCCCCTCCACAGCCACAGCCCGGTCAGTCCCACCGCAAACCCCGGCACCGGCAATCCACAGGGAGCAGTCGTTAAGAGGCAACCCACTGGAGGAGACACTGCACTGCAGCCAAGTCCCCTCAGTAGTGTTTTCAGTGGCGCCTGTTCTGATCCATCATATGCAGAACACCATCTACTAATCCCCCTACTGACGACAATAATGCTAAGTCGCGGAGCCAGCGTGAGTGAGCTCTCCCTCTAGAGGGCGCCACCACGTCCGTCCAACGACAGCCCCCATGGACTCGCCGATACCGGTGACCCCGACGGAACCAAACCAAGACCACAGACGCGGAGGGGACACCAAAATCGAGGTCACCATGAGAGCAGGGCATGAAGGGCTTCAGAATTTGAAACTTTTTTTTTAATGCTGATCGATGAGAATGAGGATGATGAAGATGATTCTACGAATTTCCATTCCGTTCTGAGACTGCATGACAGAGCTGTACTCTACGCTTCCTTTTATGATATATTCCTGCGTTTATCAGGCCCGAGAGATACAGTGTTGGTCAAGAAATTTGAGCAACACTCTCAGAGACGCATTTATTTAGTGGATGGAACTCGATTGTGCGATCCCAGCTGAGCCCGTAGCAAACCCAACTCTGGATAGAAGCCGGTCGGGGCAGAAAAATCCCATATCACTCTGATGGGAATCGAACCCCCGACTTTCCAGCCGGGAAAACCACTTTGCCATGGCGGCTGATGAGAGCGGGGTTTATGATGATGGTAACGATGTTGGCAATAGCTATGAACCTGAACGGTGCACACAGTGAAGATTGCAATGATGATGACGGTACCACCTCCAAGGTGGCGATAAAGAGCAGCACAGTCTGTGCACAGCGCGGCAGACAGCTGCTGCTTCCTGCTGACCTGTCTGCTTGTGTCCTTCCTGGCCCACGATGACCGCGATCGGCACCACCATCACCGTCCTGCTCTTACCTGCTGAGCCCGCCCTTCTCCTGGACCAAGACCCACATCTCCATCTACTCCGGGCTGTCCACGCTGGCCTGCTGGCTGGTCATGCTGACCGTGACGTCCCTCCTGAAGAGGAGGAGGCTGGAGGACGATGTCTTGGCTCTCGCCGGAAGCCTGTCCGCCATCTTGGGCTTCCTACTTCAGGGCTTGGCTAGGTCGGATCTTTGGATCTATCTAGGTGAGGGGTACGTCCGTTAGGTTGTGTCATTACTGCCAATAATATGTCGATTGCCTTAAAAGGCATGTTTTGTTTGAGTCCGAGGTTTTTGTCGTGATATTATGTGAGTGTCCTGCTGCTATACCTTTGGAAAATTGATGGGTCAAAGGAATGCATCGCTCTGTGCAGTATAGTGCATGTGTGCATGAGGTGGCTATGAGACGTGAATGTATAAAAGATCTATGCAGGTTATGGAGGTGTATGTCTGTATGCGCACGTATGTACACGCCTGCCTCCACACAAAGAATCTACTGTTTTCCCGATCGTTGTTTTATAGAAATTCAACAGATTCTACACATGACAGGTTTGTTGTTGTAGTTGTTGTTGTTGTTGTTGTTGTTGTTGTTGTTTACAATGATTTGTTTGGTTTTCTGTTTTGTCTCCGCATGGCAATTGCCAAATAAAGCCAGTAGGATTGTATAAGTTTCAAAACAGCTTTTTTTATCCACAAACAACATGATTTTTCAACCCCATGAGTAATCGTGGACAGGGTGAAATTTGCTCTTTTGCCGCATGTGACCGAATCAACACAGAAGATATGTGTTGCGAAAGTTACCTTAAAACTCATGATTCCACATACTCTGTTTTCATCCGAGTGATGACAGTTGAGCAAATGCTGAAGAATACATTGACATAGCTATCAGCAGGGAGAACAGATGTCGGGGACAAAGCTTGAGGAAAGACAGGGTGATACAAAGTTGAAACAGTGAGTTGTAGATATGTGCAATATAACAGGGCAAAGCATCGTTGACGATAACAACCAATGTATTCACAGTCACGATGCCCAGAAGCGGCATGAATTTTTGTGATATTGTGTGGGGCAATGGCAGTATTCATGACAATGAAGAGACCCTCTCTCTCTCTCTCTCTCTCTCTCTCTCTCTCTCTCTCTCTCTCTCTCTCTCTCTCTCTCTCTCTCTCTCTCTGTGGCGTGCGCACGCTGTGTGTGTGTGTGTGTGTGTGTGTGTGTGTGTGTGTGTGTGTGTGTGTGTGTGTGTGTGTGTGTGTGTGTGTGTGTGTGTGTGTGTGTGTGTGTGTGTGTGTGTGTGTCTTTTGTGTGAAACCTTCTTTTTCCTCACAGCCCCTCTCTCCCCATTCTCCTCCGGCCTGCTTGCCAGTCTCCACACCCCCCTCCACCCACCCACCCCTTCATTCGCTGCCTATTCAAACCATGTCCGTCAATGGTCTGCGTTATCTGCACACATACACAACACAAAGCATTGATTAACATAGCATACACTTTTGTTTTTTGGAAGGGGGTGGGGAGCATGTGTGTGTGTGTGTGTGTGTGTGTGTGTGTGTGTGTGTGTGCGTGTGTGCGTGCGTGCGTGTGCATGTGTGTGTGCGTGCGTGCGTGCGTTGTGCGTGCGTGCGTGCGTGCGTGCGTGCGTGCATGTGTGTGTGTGTGTGTGTGTGTGTGTGTGTGGGGGGGGGGGTATCCTGTGGGGTCCGTTGCTATATATTCTATCCGGTTTGGTATGCTTTTAGAAGCGTTTTTTTTGTTTGTTTCTTTGTTTGTTTGTTTGTTTTTCAAATACATAAGCCGATACTCTCACCACCTATGTCACGTTTCATTGAGTGTGATGGTTGTTTATTGTTGGCTTCTCAATGCGCTTCTCTACCAAGGAGTACACAACAGATTGGATCAACTTGGAAGTGGGCATTGCAATGGGCTGTGCAATTTCCCCAATACTGTTCGTGTTGGCAATGGAAGTCATCTTGAAAGCAGCAACAAGCAACGCAAGACAAACAGACCTTGGCGATGGATACAAGATGCCCCCTCTCAAGGCCTTCATGGATGACACTACAGTGATTTCATCCAGAGAAGACGAGACACGTCATGTGCTGGAGAGGCTGGATGACATAGTTGCCTCATCCAGAATGAAGTTCAAGCCAAAGAAATCACGGAGTCTCTCACTGAGGAAAGGAAAAGTGGCCGAATCTGTGGTCTTCAGTGTTGCCAACCAGGCCATTCCAACAGTTACAGAAGAGCCAGTCAAGAGCCTTGGAAGATGGTATGATGTTACGCTGAAAGACACACAAAGAGCAAAAGAAACCAAACAGATGTCGGAAGAAGGCTTGGAGAACATTGACCAGTGTGGGCTCCCTGGCAAATACAAGGTCTGGTGTCTGCAGTTCATGCTGATACCAAAGCTCCTAAGGCCTCTGATGATGGCATCTGCACCATTGGAGGCAATGGAATCCAAAATCTTCACCAGAAATAGTGGTATCCCACCCTGTCTGACTGACATAGCGCTGAATCTGTCACCAAGCAAAGCTGAAACTACCACTGAAATCCATCCTGGAGGAATACAAAGCAGGGAAGATCAGACTTCAAAGCATGCTGGAGGACTCAGGAGACAAGGTGGTAGAAGCAATCAAGCCCCAGCTGAAGACAGGCAGAAAATGGAAAGTTCGAGAGATGGATTCTGCAAAAGAAGTCTCAAGATCAGAGAAATAACAGGACACACACAGACCAACAGACAAGGACTGGGGGTGACCAAAAACTGAATGGTGGTCAAAGGCCAAAGGAAAAGCCAAAAGAAACATGATGATTCAGGAGATGAGAAAAGAAGAAGAAAAAAAAGACTCCAAAAAGCAGTCCAGCAGAGCCAGCAAGGGCAATGGACAACGTGGGAGAATGCACTCCAAAGAAGTCTCACTTGGAATGACATTTGGCACATGGCCCCTCTCAGGATCAGCTTCATTCTCAGATCTGCATATGACCTTCTGCCCTCAAATGCAAACCTGGTGAAGTGGGGAAAAACAGACGATCCTTCATGCCCCCTCTGCCATGAAAAACAAACAGTGGAGCATGTCCTTAGCTCATGTAAAGTAGCCCTGGCTCAAGGAGGTACACATGGAGGCACAACCAAGTGCTCAAAGAGATTGTACAAGTAGTCTGGGCTAGTACCAACACAACAAAAGGAAAAATCAGGACTCCAAAAGCACCCGCAACATTCTTCACAGCAGGAGGCAGCGAATCATGGCCAAGAACAACAGTGCCACTCGGAACATGCAGGCAGAGTCTACTGGACGGGGCAGATGACTGGGAGTGCACTTCAGACCTCCCAGAATGGAAGAGTCACCCAGAGATCATCAGCAAGAGTGGCATGAGACCAGACATAGTAGTCCACTCTCAGTCAAACCAGCAGCTGATCATGATCGAGCTCACGGTGCCATATGAGAACAGAATGGAGGCAGCTCAAATCTACAAGACTGAAAAGTATGCTGATCTGGCAAACAGCCTGAGGAGAGAAGGCTATCAGGTCAAAGTCCTCACTGCAGAAATTGGAGCTAGGGGGTTTGTAGGAACGTCTGCATACAGCCTCATGAAACAGCTCTCAGTTGCAGGGAGGGAAAAAACCAGAGCCCTGAAAGCAATGGCAGAAGCAGCAGAGAGAGTGTTCAAGCTGGATCTGGTCAAGGAGGAACAAAAGTGAACTTCATAAGGCTTAACTTTCCTACAAATATCAGGTGTCCCAGTGGCTCAGTGGTTAGTGCGCGAGTCATTAAGTGGAAAATGAGCATGTCCAGAGGGGCATGGGTTCGAATCCCAGGCATGGCTCGTCCCGAGATGGGGAAAAAAAAAAGGGGCAGCAGAGGGACATCCGGAGTCATGAACCGGGTGTGGCCCGACCCCCCTAGAGTGTCAGGACTTAAGGGCCGAAACACTTGCTTGAAGGGGGCTTCTCTTCTGAGGACTCTCTGCTGCCACGCTCTCCACGAGTTTTTTTCTACTATTGGTACTGTATTCAACTATTGTAGAGTCAGGAGGTGAAGGGAGCAAAGTTGAACACACTTCTGAATATTAACCAATATGTTTTTGCAACGCTGATAAGGACATGACTTTGCTTGTAGTTCTGAAAGTCAGTGAGGCTACACATCACGAAAGTAAAAGAAGAAGAAATGAGAAAAATGATATTCAAAAGCCGCAAAGAAAATATTGTTGACGTCCAGCATGACATGCATCGGTTAATTCTGAGAAAACGTTGGTGTCATTTTGACCAACGATTGCAAAACAAGGATTTTTTTTAAACGTAAACGACCATAAAATCAAACCATTTGACTGACAAAACTGAGTAATTTACATAAGAAAAAAAATCAGCTGTGATAGTTTCCACCGAGGGCGGGGAAAGGCCTGTCGAAAAGTCTATTTCCATCAGGATCTAGGCTGGAACAAAATGTTCCAGAATATTGCTAGAAAGATGATCGATCCAAACCGCAATAACAAGCAGTATTACTGCATGTACATCTGCAGTATATATCAACTGCACAAGATATACACTTGTCCAACATTTACATCGAATGTAAGACAGACTATGCGAATCGAAGATCGTCTCAAGCGTTTCATTTACGACCAGGGTATGGACACGTTGTCAACGATAGCACAGTATCTGCTGGACTATCTTTGCACACACATTTACAAAATAAGGTTTTGCACAAAAATCACCTTTGTGATCTATGTTACATTAAATGGACTGTCTCTATGTACCCTGACACTAAGGCACTATCGCCTTATTCTTCAATCATTTAACTCTTCTCGTTGAGTGACGCATGACATCACTTTAACTTGTGACAAATGACACTAACTTGACATATATTACGCGTGACCTGTGACGCTATTTTCTGCAACATCTATTGCGTTGTTGAAGTTGTGCTTCGAATTACCCCACATATCTTATTTTCTATTGATTCTGCAATCTTAACATAATATACTTATCCAATGGTCTTTTCATAAAATGAAAAACGAAA
>JADBJO010005240.1:107500-110000 GCA_016801955.1 Conus betulinus
TTTTTGTTTCATCGATTCCGTTATACCCCCCCCCCCCGTCCCCCTCCCCCCTTCCCCGGGTCACAACAACGAATCTCGGTGTTCGTCCCAGCAGGGGAGAGCAACCACGATGATGATGCCCTCGGTTCCTGGCTGACAGGCAGATCACAACCCTGATCGGTGATGACATTTTTTTCCATTTCTGCCTGGCATTCTCTTCCTCCGGCCTCACTCTTCATGGCTCACAAACCTACATTGTTTTCGTGTCAAGGGACGGCTTATGGAGATGTGTATCGGGAATTCACCAGGATTTCATTTGATCTGTTTTGAAATTGTATCTCTTGCTACCAGACCCTATAAGCCATGAATTGTAAACTTCCTAAGCTGTTAAGACTCAGTGCTGCCTGTTAACTTGCTGGAACATTTTTTGCATGTCCTTTTATCGAGTGCTCATATTTGTCTTGCCCAGTCGTGTCTGTCGTGAGGAAGAACATCTGCCCCATATGCAGGACATTCTTTTATAGACTACATAAAAGTGATCCTCTCCAGCCAGCGACCAGGAGTTTCTAGCAAACCTGATGATCTCTGCATCAGGCGAAGCGGCTGTCGCTCGCTGTTCTGCAAAATTTCAGCATAATAGAATAGATAAACAGAACCCTTACTGAAACAATATTCCCTCCCTCTACTCATATACCTCAGAAGGTCGTTGAAGTCTAAGTACTTCTCTCCGATACACTTTTTTTATCTTTATTAAGGAACAGTTATTTGAACTGATGTTTTTTACTTTTTTTCTACGTGGCACACTTGGCTGATTATACAACCAACGAAGGTTATCGAAAAATTAAGCACACGATTTCAGTTTTACGGTCAAAATTGATAAAACAAATATATTTTCGACATGAAGGACAATTTGTGTGTGTGGAAGAAGTTGTGGAAAGTAGACCAGAAAGATTTAAAGATGTATAAATATTTAGGATTGTTGTTTACCACAAGATCGGACAATGATTCAGACAGAACAGTACAAAGTGAAACTGCTCATACTTACTCTATAAGCTGGGAAACCTGAATAGCGTTCAGGTCAGTTTGTTGGTTTGGTGTGTGTGTGGTGGAGGCATCAAGAGTCGTACCATCCCAGCAGCTGCCATCCAGACTCCACGCGATAGGCAAGCGACATGTGTGGTGATGTGGCCGTTCAACAGTCTGATGCAGTTCACTTTTCACTTCCATTTCATCCGCATTCTCTTCCTCTGTTCCAGCAGAGCGAGGTTTACAGTGTCACCATCTGCAACAGTTGTTACCAGGTCCTTCGCTATATCTCTGTCTCTGTCTCTGTCTTTCTGCCGCTCTGTCTCTGTTTCTCAGTCTCTGTCTCTCTGTCTCTCTGTCTCTGTCCCTCTGCCTCTGTCTCTGTCTCTGTCTGTCTGTCTGTCTGTCTGTCTCTCTCTCTCTCTCTCTCTCTCTCTCTCTCTCTCTCTCTCTCTCTCTCTCTCTCTCTCTCTCTCTCTCTCTCACCTCTCTCTCCAGTTATGTTTGTCCTGGGATTCCTAAAAGGATTCTGTGTCTTTTTCTCTCTTTATCACCACTACTTTCCAGCTCCCCACTGCCCCTTCTCTCCCCTTAATATCTCACCGTCGTCTTTACAGTGCTGCTAGAAAAGCCTAAGCTCTATGCTGCCTTGTTTTTGTCAACCCTTTTATCTTGCCCGTTTATTTGCCCGCGTGCTGTCTTCACTCCATTTTTTTGGTTAATCTTAATGGATTCTGTGATGTCTTCCTCTCTGCTGGAAACTGATTCATCAGATGATCGATTGGTTGATGGACGCCTTGGCTGTCTGATTCAGTAACAGGCTGTATGTTGATTTATTAATTGACTTCTTGGCTTAGAGATTCCATGACAGTGTTTGCAGGTTGCTTGGTTATCGGGTGTTTAGCTGAATTATTTGATGAGTTAGTTGAATGGGTTGTTATTGATTAATTCGCTAATGTTAAAATGATTGATGTTTTTAGGCCTAAGGTCTATCCCTGAGACCTGCTCATACACTTTGAATGCATATTTAACTTTGGTTTTCATATTTGCAAACAACACATTGGGTACTATGGCTCAAATCCCTTTGAGTATTCACTTACTTTGAACGCAAATATATTAATCCAGCTCTCACACAGGGATCCCTCCGGTGAATGGCCTGAAGGTCATTGCTTCTGCCATGGAATATATTGCGTTGGGACTGGCAAGACCATACATAAGTCTGGGCCACTGTCTCTTGGGTAAGAATAAACGGCTGAAAATAATGACATGGAAATGAATGGCAGACACGAGAGTCAGGGGACAAAAGTAGAAGAAAGAATCAGCATGGTGGAGACATCAAGAGGTCGTATCATTCCAGCTGCTGCCCTCCAGAATCTAGGTGATGGGCAGGCGACAGGTGCGGTGTTGTGGACGTTGAAGTGTCTGAAGCAATTCACTTCCATTTCATTTCATTTCATTCCATCGGCATTCTGCCCCTCTGCTATAATACAGGGAG
>JADBJO010005240.1:117500-122500 GCA_016801955.1 Conus betulinus
TCCCTTCCCCCACTCCCCTCACACCATCCCAACCCCATCCTGTCCCTTTCAAAACAAAACAAAAACAAAAAAGGGAAGAAAAAATTTTGCAAATGCGAGGTGGACAGGTGATTGTTAGGTTCCAGGACAATCCTCCGAGGGACATCAGGTATTCGGTGAAAATTTCTCTAACCTTCGTCCCCCCCCGCTGTCCTCCCCCTCCTTCACCGTTTTTTTGCAAAATCCGCCCAAGTTTTTCTTTTTTTCATTTTGTTTTCGTTTTTGTTCAGAATTTGCATCTCGTTCAACCCCCTTTTTTTCAAATTAAAATCTGTTGTTTTTTTTCCCGTTCTCCTCCCCTCTCCCATCACCCCTGATTTAATTTACACACCCTCCCCCCCCCCCCCCCCCCCCCCCCCCCCCCCCCCCACACACACACACACTTCCGCTTTCACAAAATTAAGATATGTGCCTTATGTCCCTTCACCCTCCCTGCCCCACTTAAAAGATCTCAATATGCGTTTCCTTCCTTCCACAACCCTGCCCTTATTGCTGGGTGTCTGGCACCCTGACCCCAGTCTGAAACACATCTCCATCAGCATATTATCTGTCGGTGTGCAGGTCATCTGGGCACATGTCACCATTGTCAAGAAAAAAAAGAAAAAAGGGGGGGGGGGGGGGTATAATAATAGATATAATATTATAATCTAATATTAATATAACGGGAAAAAAATCAAACAGAAGCAAAAACACAAAAATCATATTGTTACAGTTCTCAAACTAGCGATGCATTCATAACTATACTGCAAACCGTTTTACACGCAGTTTTTAACTGCAAGTACACAAAATTAAAATTCAAGCATTCACTTATGAAAAAAAGGACCTAGGCTGTAATGAACTTTCGAATCTTGCTTTGCACAAGTACAGCGCAACCTGATTTACAAGTTTTTCATTTCTTGAAGTCATCAGCATACTTAAGCTTAAACACGTACGGCTGTCTATAGAATTTATCTGGAATAAACTCTTGCCTGATATTACAAAGTTCCTGGCAAGAGAATAGAAAATGACCTTCATTATCAGAAACCCCGTGACATAATAGGCAAAGGAGATTACCATCACTGAGTTTTCTATAACGATTAACATGACAACATGATTCCGTGATAACAAATGCAAGTTTTGTTAAGATGTAGCTTAAGTGTTTGTCAAAGTTCAATGAAAAAATAAACTGGCATTCTATGCGCTGACGTCTAACATGCGACAGATATCCTATTTGCCACTTTCCTGAACAGGAGAATGCCAGGTTTGCCATCCACAATCTATTAATCTCTGACCAAATTCATGGACAGAAGCATCTATGTCCCCCAAACCCTGACCCTGACCATGCAAAGCCAAATCATATTCATAAAATTCTAATCTGACCTGTGAAGCCCAATTTTTCTTGCCTTTGGTATCAAACTCATCTATCATTTCTGTGGGGTAATCTATGTGACTGCATTCTTGTTAACTTTAACCAGGAACGAATAGAACTGACTACAGTTGCTGAATATAATAGGACACCTGTTTGTCTCCTATAGACTAAATGATTAGACGTATATGTTGATACTCACAAACACTTCTTCAGTGCATACAAATAAATCATCTCTACCTCTCAAAGCAGCACTGCCGATACCCCAAAGTTCAGCACCATATTGTACAATTGGCCGGATCTGAGAATCGGACAATTTTTAGAAACAGTGTTAAAACTTTGTTATAAAATGTTGCCAGTTTCTTCATTATACGAATTAAGGCGTCGTGTTTTAGATTTGCTCACAAGATCCTTACAACCAAATGTAAAACTCAAGCGCGTTGGAAAGAATACAACCAAACATCTGTAAACATTTCCTACCGGCATCATATTTCCATTGCATCTCCATCTTTCCCTCGCAGCAAGATAATCTCCCTTTCTAAAGACTATTACGTTGCGTTTTGTCATGTTTACTTGTGACTGAAGTGACGCAGCAGCTCTTGTTGGATTATTCAACTATTTTTGCAGACTCACAATATTTTCGGATAGCAAAACGAAGAGAGAAAAAAGAAAAAGAGAATAAAAAACAAACAAACAAACAGAAAAATGATGAGAAACAAAAAGGGAGAAAAATAAGAAAAAAAAATGAAAACAGCGAAAATTGATGTCATGTTGATTCTGGTTTTTTGTGATCAATGTTGGAAAATCATTTTTTTTAAAACGAAAATCTTTGATTAAAAAAAGATCAAACACATAAACAATAAGGAAATACATCAAAAAAAAGTAGTAACTAAGTAGGTAGGTAGGTAAGTAAGCATGGAACATACATACACACACACACACACACACACAAACAGAGAGAGAGAGAGAGAGAGAGAGAGCCTCCTGAACTGTAAAATTTTCAGGGAAAGTCATGCCACGAGTGAAAGCCAAACCGACGCGTACGTCCTGTGACTACGACCAGAAACCCCCTCATCCTGATCTGTGAGTCACATGGGTAAGTAAAGTTCAGGGGGGATAATTTTATGGTGTAGTCCTGTGCGTACAAGTCCCCAGCAAAACCTGACTGATCAGTGAGTGTTCTGGGCAAGAGAGACAATCAGTAACACTTGCATTTTATATGTGCCTTCTGGGGAAGATACATCACTGTTAAAAGAAATCTCAAGATCAGAGAAATAACAGGACACACACAGAACCAACAGTCAAGGACTGGGGTGACCAAAACTGAATGGTGCTTAAAGGCAAAAGCCAAAACAGACATGATAATTCAGGAGACGAGAAAAGAAGAAGACCAAAAAATACTCAAAAAAAGCAGTCCAGCAGAGCCAGCAAGGGCAATGGACAACGTGGGAGAATGCACTCCAAAGAAGTCTCACTTGGAATGACATTTGGCACATGGGCCCCTCTCAGGTTCAACTTCATTCTCAGATCTGCGTGTGACCTTCTGCCCTCAAATGCAAACCTGGTGAAGTGGGGAAAAAGAGACGATCCTTCATGCCCCCTCTGCCATGAAAAACAAACAGTGGAGCATGTCCTAAGCTCATGTAAAGTAGCCCTGGCTCAGGATGGTACACATGGAGGCACAACCAAGTGCTCAAGAGATTGTACAAGTAGTCTGGGCTAGTACCAACACCACAACAGGGAAAATCAGGACTCCAAAAGCATCCGCACCATTCTTCACAGCAGGAGGCAGCGAATCATGGCCAAGAACAACAGTGCCACTCGGAACATGCAGACAGAGTCTGCTGGATGGGGCAGATGACTGGAAGTGCACTTCAGATCTCCCAGAATGGAAGAGTCACCCAGAGATCATCAGCAAGAGTGGCATGAGACCAGACATAGTAGTCCACTCTCAGTCGACCAGCAGCTGATCATGATCAGGACTCACGGTGCCATATGAGAACAGAATGAGGCAGCTCAAATCTGCAAGACTGAAAAGTATGCTGATCTGCAAAACAGCCTGAGAGAGAAGGCTATCAGGTCAAAAGTCCTCACTGCAGAAATTTGGAGCTGGGGGGTTTGTAGGAAGTCTGCGTACAGCCTCATTAAACAGCTCTCAGTTTGCAGGGAGGGACATCCGGAGTCATGAACCGGGTGTGGCCCAACCCTCCTAGAGTGTCAGGAATAAGGGCCGAAACACCTTGCTTGAAGGGGTTTCTATTCTGAGGACTCCTCTGCTGCCACGCTCTCCACGAGTTTTCTTTCTACTACTGCTAGAGCGGTGAGTCCAGAGAGCGTGGAAAACAACTTCCTCTCTCTCCTCTCTCACTCTCTCTCTCTCGTCCTCTCTCTCTCTCTCTCTCTTGCTCTTTCTCTCTCTCTCTCTCTCTCTTCGCTCTCTCTGGTGTGTGTGATGTGTTGTGTGTGGGTGTGTGTGCGGTGTGTTGTGTGTGTGGTGTGTGTGTCTGTCTGTCCTGTCTGTATGTGTGTACTAATCTCTTTCTCTCTCTCTTGTTCTGTCTGTCTCTCTCTCTCTCCGTCTCTCTCTCTCCATCTCTCTCGTCTCTCTCTCTCTCTCTCTCTCTGTCCCTGTCTCTCTCGATCTTGTCTGTCTGTCGGTTTCTCTCTCACTCACTCCTCTCTCTGTCTCTGTCTGGTCGCTCTCTCTCCTCTCCCTCTCCTCTCCGGCTCGTCCCCCTCATCTCTCTCTCTCTCTCTGTATGTCTGTGTGTACTATTCTTTCTCTCTCTCTGTTCTGTCTGTCTGTCCCTCTGTCTCTCTCTGTTCGCTCTCTGACTCTCTCTCATCTCTCTCCTACCCTCCTCTCTCTCTCTCTCCTCTCTCTCTCTCTGCCTCTGTCCCTGTCCCTCTCTCTATCTCTGCCCTATCCTCTCTCTCTCTGTCTGTCTGTCTCTCTCTCCCTCTCTCTCTCCTCTTCTCTCCTCTCTCTCTCCTCTCTCTTTCCTCTCTCTCTCTCCCTCACTCTCTCTGTCTATCTCTCTCGTTCTCTCTCTGTCTCTTTCTCTGTCTCTCTCTCTCTCCTCTCTCTGTGACTCTCTCTCTCTCTTCAAAACCAACCCCCCCCCCCCCCCCCCCCCGTGTGTGGTGTGTGTGTGTGTGGTGGTGTGTGGTGTGTCCTTCATTTAACGCCCTATCCACTATTCCGTGAGTATTAGACAAATGTGGTGTGTGTGTGTGTGTGTGTGGTGTGTGTGGTGTGTGTGTGTTGTGGTGTGTGATGTATGCGTGAGCGATATTTCCTATGCTACGCGATTACATGGTGCGCACTCTGAGAATGGAACAGATGATTTAGATGAAGAAGAGGCGGACTGTGCCCATTGATAAAGGCAGAGGCCTAACACATACAGAAGTATGTGAATTGTAGTTGATTGACCGGTACTCAAGCCGTAAGTATCTAATTTTATATTGTGAGAATCTAGATGATTCTCCATTTTGTTTTCAACGGTTTATTGTCGGAACCGAAACTATGTTTGAAAAATTGAAGAGTTCAAAAATGTTAAAGTGTAATATGACTGCTAACTGGCTGGCAGTGTTTTGAACTCGTGTTTATCCGGTT
>JADBJO010005240.1:125000-132500 GCA_016801955.1 Conus betulinus
GAGGGAGGGAGAGACAGACAGACAGACAGACTAACAGACAGACTGACAGACTGACACAAAGACAGAGACAGAGGTGGTGATGATGATGACGATGATGATGTTGTTGATGGTGATGCTGATGATGATGATGATGATGATGATGATGATGATGATGATGATGATGATGGTTGTTTTGGTGGTGGTGGTGGTGGTGGTAGCGGTGGTGTTGGTGTGGGTGGTGGTGGTGATTATATTGGAGTTGTAAAGGTAGGACTGAGTTGTCTCCCTTTTAACAGGAAAAGAAATCTTCCAGACCAGCTATCGTTACAGCATGTAGACGATGAACATTCCACGCTGATCCTGCGCTTGCACAACACAGTGACGCCGTTGAAATTCTTCATGAAACTACAGAAACAAACAAAAAGATGAAAATCAAAAGAAAGAAAAAGGAAGGAAGTGAATTTGCATAGAAATGACAACTAAGAGGCGCAGGAGAGCTCTTTGCAGCAGACAAAAAGCATGGCGCTCCATGCAGTGAATGCCGATTTCACTGTGGAGACATCTGGACGACATCTGTGGTGCGTTCACCAGCACTTTCTGCCCTACATCCCCCCCCCCCCTCCCCCTCCCCAGTACTTCCTTGCCTTGACTGCTTTCCCCTACATTTCGCTGCTTTTGTCTATATCTAAATGCTCTTTATTTACAATCCCAGAATCCTTCCATTTTGGATCCTGCTTTGTCTTAGATAAATCGGTGACACCATCCATGACGTGACACCAGCCACGGCGTGACACCAACCATGACTTCACATGACGTGACACCAGCCATGACGTGACACCCCAGCCATGACGTGACACCAACCATGACGTGACACCAGCCATGACGTGACACCAACCATGACGTGACACCAGCCATGACGTGACAGCCATGACGTGACAACAGCCATGACGTGACACCAACCATGACGTGACACCAGCCATGACGTGACAACAGCCATGACATGACCGCCATAACGTGACACCAGCCATGACGTGAAACAACCATGACGTGACACCAACCATGACGTGACACCACCATGACGTGACACCAGCTATGACGTGACACCAGCCATGACGTGACAGCCATGACGTGACGCCATGACGTGACACCAACCATGACGTGACACCAACCATGACGTGACACCAACCATGACGTGACACCAGCCATGACGTGACACCAACCATGACGTGACACCAACCATGACGTAACACCAACCGTGACGTAACACCAGCCTTGACGTGACACCCATGACGTGACACCAGCCATGACGTGACACCAGCTATGACGTAACACCAGCCATGACGTGACACCAACCATGACGTGACACCAACCATGACGTGACATCAGCCATGACGTGACAGCCATGACGTGACATCAACCATGACGTGACACCAGCCATGACAGTCGACCTTAACGATGTGGTTTTGAAAGTGGAGAATGCTGCTTTGTCTTCATAGAAACACACAAAAAAAAAAAAAAAAAAGAAGCATTATTAGCGAGTCCGCCAAACAACAGAAACAAACAAATCACGACACAAAACACAGCGTGTTTCGACCTCTTAGGCATTCTTCGGGCAAGAAGATGCGCTACAAAGTTTACTGATGAAAGAAAATCTAATTGGGACACGTTGGAAAATATACTGAACAAAAGAAACTGACTTGGGATACGCTAGAAAGTAAACTTATCAAAGAAAACTAAATTGGGACACTTTCGAAAGTATATTGGTCAAAGAAAACTGAATTGGGACATGTTGAAAAGTACAGAGATCAAGGGAAACTGAATTGGGACAAGTTGGAAATTGCAGTTATGAAGTAACGGTGAACAAAGTAAACTGAATCGGGACACGTTGGAAAGTATACTGATCAAAGTTCAAGCCGCATGAACTTTTGAGATTCTCAACAGCCTGATCAGCTCCAGTCCTATTCAGTGTGCCAGCCTCACCACTAACAGAACCTGTTCCAGCCATGTCTACAGTATGCCAGTCTCACCACTAACAGAACCTGTTCCAGCCATGTCCACAGCGTGCCAGCCTCACCACTAACAGAACCTGTTCCAGCCATGTCCACAGCGTGCCAGTCTCACCACTAACAGAACATGTTTCCAGCCATATTCACCAACTGTCCGTGCCAGCCTCACCACTAACAGAACCTGTTCCATCCATGTCCAAAGCGTGCCAGTCTCACCACTAACAGAACCTGTTCCAGCCATGTCCACCAACTGTCCGTGCCAGTCTCACCACTAACAGAATCTGTTCCAGCCATGTCCACCAAATGTCCGTGCCATTCTCACCACTAACAGAATCTGTTCCAGCCATGTCCACCAAATGTCCGTGCCATTCTCACCACTAACAGAACCTGTTCCAGCCATGTCCACCAACTGTCCGTGCCAGTCTCACCACTAACAGAACCTGTTCCAGCCATGTCCACCAAATGTCCGTGCCATTCTCACCACTAACAGAATCTGTTCCAGCCATGTCCACAGCGTGCCAGCCTCACCATTAACAGAACCTGTTCCAGCCATGTCCACAGCGTGCCAGCCTCGCCACTAACAGAACCTGTTCCAGCCATGTCCACAGCGTGCCAGCCTCACCATTAACAGAACCTGTTCCAGCCATGTCCACAGCGTGCCAGCCTCACCACTAACAGAACCTGTTCCAGCCATGTCCACAGCGTGCCAGCCTCACCACTAACAGAACCTGTTCCAGCCATGTCCACAGCGTGCCAGCCTCACCACTAACAGAACCTGTTCCAGCCATATCCACCAACTGTCCGTGCCAGCCTCACCACTAACAGAACCTGTTCCAGCCATGTCCACAGCGTGCCAGCCTCACCACTAACAGAACCTGTTCCAGCCATGTCCACAGCGTGCCAGCCTCACCACTAACAGAACCTGTTCCAGCCATGTCCACAGCGTGCCAGCCTCACCACTAACAGAACCTGTTCCAGCCATGTCCACACTGTCCGTGCCAGCCTCACCACTAACAGTAACTGTTCCAACCATGTCCACAGCGTGCCAGCCTCACCATTAACTGAAACTGTTCCAGTCATGTCCACAGCGTGCCAGCCTCACCACTAACAGAACCTGTTCCAGCCATGTCCACAGCGTGCCAGCCTCACCACTAACAGAACCTGTTCCAGCCATGTCCACAGCGTGCCAGCCCTCGCCACTAACAGAACCTGTTCCAGCCATGTCCACAGCGTGCCAGCCTCACCACTAACAGAACCTGTTCCAGCCATGTCCACAGCGTGCCAGCCTCACCACTAACAGAACCTGTTCCAGCCATATCCACAGCGTGCCAGCCTCACCATTAACTGAAACTGTTCCAGCCATGTCCACAGCGTGCCAGCCTCAACACTAACAGAACCTGTTCCAGCCATGTCTACAGTATGCCAGTCTCACCACTAACAGAAACTGTTCCAGCCATGTCCACAGCGTGCCAGCCTCACCACTAACAGAACCTGTTTCAGCCATGTCCACCAACTTTTCCACTTACCAACAAGAAGAAATCATACTTTCAAATCCACATTCTTTACTCATGTCATTTCCAACTGGAATTTACTCTTGGCTTGTAAAGCTGAGACTCGGTGTTTTGCATCTCGAATGAGAGAGAGAGAGAGAGAGAGAGAGAGAGAGAGAGAGAGAGAGAGACAGACAGACAGACAGACAGACAGACAGACAGACAGGCAAACAGACAGACAGACAGAGACACACAGACACTGAAACAGAGACAGAGACAGACAGACAGACAGACAAAGAGACAGACAAGCAGCAGGCAGGCAGGCAGGCAGGCAGACAGACAGACAGGACAGACAGAGAGACAGAGAGAGAGAGACAGCAGACAGACGCAACAGACGGAGAGACAGAGACAGACAGAGAGAAATTCAGAGAGAGAGAGAGACAGACAGAGACAGACAGAGAGACAGACAGAAAGACACAGAGAGACAGACAGACAGACAGAGACAGAAACAGAGATGTGGAAAACTAAATGTAAAGGGAAAAAAAAACGAGAAAAAAATGTTGACAAGCGTAAGTGGCAGAACATCGTCGGGGGATACAAAATGATGAAGCAAGAGAAACGACGCGATTCTGACCTACAACCACCTTGCTGGACCAAGTGACCCACAGCAAAGAGTACACGGAGAGAGCAGAAAGCTGCCATTAAAAGCTGCCAAGCACCGAGTCACAGCTTCAGAAGACAAAAGGAAACTCAAGCTGGGAATGACAAGAGAAAACAACGTGAATTAGAAATGTGTGTGCGCGCGCGCGTGCGTGCGTGCATATGTGCGAGCGTTGGCGCGTGCGTGCGCGTGAGCATGCGTGCTTGCGTCCGTGCGTGCGTGCGTTTGAAGAGTGGAAGGTGAAGTTTTGGAGAAAGGATTGGCTGTATGTGTATTTCAGCAGGTGCTTTCCCAAGTCTGTAGCATTGCTGCCAACATACTGAATCAAGCCGAAACAGATGTGAATCCTCTGGCTGATACACACCTGTTCTCTCTCTCTCTCTCTCTCTCTCTCTCTCTCTCTCTCTCTCTCTCTCTCTCTCTCTCTCTCTCTCTCTCTCTCTCTCTCTCTCTCTCTCTCTCTCGTACACCTTGTTCCTCCGAGTCTTCCTACCTTCCTTCCATTTTTTGTTTTCAAACATGAAATGTCCAAGGTTTATTTCACCCATCTTAACTGTGGATGGTCGTTAATTGTGAGAGCGGCTCGAGTTTCTGTCCTCCCAAAATTCTAAAACTACCAGGCAAAGCGAGATATTATCAGATCATTTTTATGTTGCCATCGTATTTTTTTTTTAATTTCTTTGTGTGTACATTCTTCCGGTTTGTGTGGTTTCAAAACGAAGTGACTGAGGGCGGAAAATGAAGCACAATTTAGAAAGAAAAGGGGTTAGTTACCGCCACAGATGCAAACAGTTAAAGGGGCCTCGCTTTCACCCAACAGCCATTTTCCGCCGGACATGAGAAGATAAGTGTTTTCTCGTTCTTCGTTTTTCGCTGTCCTAATTCTTGTTTGTTTTTGTCTGAAGAAGATCCAAGAGGTCGAAATGCATTGTGTTCTGTCCTGTAATCTGTCTGTCTGTATCTGTGGCGGTAACTCTCCCCTTTTCTTTCTAAATTTTGTTTTGTTTTGTTTTTCGTGTTCCTCTTTTGGGTTTGTTACCTTTCGTTTCATTTCTCATTGTGCCTGTATCTTTTGCGACTACGATAATGTTCAGGAGAGCGTAAAGTTTGAAAGATAAATCTTATGTGTATTAATTAATGACTGACCGGCTGAACCAACAGCTCGCCTGACTGGTTTTGTAATTGGTTGATTGGCTGACTCGACGACATACTGATTCACTGACTGATGACTTGTAGATATAGTTCTGTATAACATGATTGTTAGTTTTCAATTTCCTAATGACATGGGGTTTTTAATAGCCCGAAGACAGACCGGCTCTAATACTTGTTCTCACTCCCACTCAAAGCGAACGGCCCGTCGCTGAGAGAAAACTCCACGTGGTCTCATATTCTAGACTGCATGCGCTTGCACACACACACGCACACAGCACGCGCGGCGCTCGTGCCATTCCTCTTCCAGCGGGGAATCAATGGAAGTGGAGGGTCAGAAAAGGGTCGGTGTGTTGGGATACCTACATGCTATGGTTCCAGAAATCACTCGCCACAATCTGACAGTTACCCTGGGTATGTTGCTCGCCTGAAGTCATAAAGGAAGTTTGTGTGTTTTTTATTTTTATCTGTTTACTTGTTTGTTTGTTTGGTTGGTTGGTTGGTTGGTTGGTTGGTTGGTTGGTTGTGCGTGTGTGTTTGTTGGTTTGTTTGCCTGTTAGTTAAACTTGCCTTTGTGTTTGTTTTATTTGTTTGTTTATTTGGTTGGTTGGTTGTACGTGTGTGTTCGTTGGTTTAGTTTTGTTTTTGTTTTGTTTGCTGTAAGCTTAGTTTTGCTTTGTTTTGATTTGTTTCGTTTTGCAAATGTGATACTGCTTGCTTTGCTTAGCTTAGCTCAGCTGATTGCTTTGTTTGATGATGTTGTTTTGTTATGCTCTGTTCTTTGTTCTGATGATATAGACGACGACACAAATGTGATACTGCTGCTACTCATGGTAACAGGAATGATGATGATGATGATGATGATGATGATGATGATGATGATGATGATGATGATGATGATGATGATGATGATGATAAGATTATGATGATGATGATGATGGGATATTCTTGACGATAATGGCGTTAATGTTTTATCCCAGTGATACTGAACGGTATCTGGTGTTAGCTAATTGCTTAAAGTATCCATTTCGACGGTATTTGTTGAGTTAGAACTTTCAGACTTATCGCTGCATTGTTTTGACTGACAAATGAGATGGCGATCGTTGTAGAGGGAAAACAAAGGTGCGTCACCTGATTCATGGAGCTGGCCCTTTGTGGAGCAATGGGTATAGATGGGGTGCAGGTTTTGCATACGTGATAGAAACCATTTTAAAAAGTCAGCAATGAAAGGCTGTTGCATACATGATCAGAGAATCAAATAGTGGCATAGAACAAACAGACAAACAAACAAACGAACGAACGAACTTCGGAAATGTTACATTATAAGCTTAAGAAAGAGTATCAGTACAGGGACCACAACAAGAATAACTGACAAAAAACAAACAAACAAAACAAATGAACAAACAAAAATACGAACATCCAAACAAGCAAAAGAAGAAAAAAAAGAAGAGAATACAACGGCATTTACCAGGACAAACCATCAATTGAAGAGTATCAGATGTCCGTATTAGTGATATCTCTCTGTGTTCATCTGAACGATATTGGTACCCCTTCATGACACTGGATGAGACAGAGCAGGTGGCATCAGACAGGACCCACCTGACACATTGGACAGGTCTTCCTGGCATTGCTATCGCAGACACTGGAGGAAGCAGAGGAGGGTGGCAACAGACAGGACCCACCTGACACATTGGACAGTCTTCCTGGCATTGCTATCGCAGACACTGGAGGAAGCAGAGCAGGGTGGCAACAGACAGGACCCACCTGACACATTGGACAGGTCTTCCTGGCATTGCTATCGTAGACACTGGAGGAAGCAGAGGAGGTGGCAACAGACAGGACCCACCTGACACATTTGACAGCTCTACCTGGCATTGCTATCAAAAAGACAGTCTGTGTTCGAGTTGGAATCTACCGCAAAGTGGCTTCTTGCCCAGTCTGGAACCGGCTGGAACATCCTCTGCAGCAGCAGGCAATGCAGCAGATGTTGTGTGTGGCTGGGCAAAAACTGTGCTGAGTTTGGGAGAAGACCTGGGTCACCTGCCGCAGGAGATCCCGCGGAAGCAGTATATACAGAATGTTATAGTTGTTTCGTGTTTTGCAAGACCATGTCTATGATGTGAGGGATGAAAAAAAAAAAACACCGTGGAATCTTCGCCGTGTGGATAGAGTATAGGAACGGGAGGAGGCTCAGGAGGGGGTGAATGTCTTTTAC
>JADBJO010005240.1:135000-150000 GCA_016801955.1 Conus betulinus
TACCTTTTATTATTATTATTATTATTATTATTATTATTATTATATTATTATTATTATCATTATATCATATTATTATTATTATTATCATTATTATTATTATTATTATTATCATTATTATTATTATTATTATTATTATTAATGTTGTGTGTCATATTATTATTTTCTTCTTTCTTCTTCTTCTTCTTCTTCTTCTTCTTCTTCTTCTTCGTGTTCTTGTTGTTGTTGTTGTTGTTGTTGTTGTTGTTGTTGTTGTTGTTGTTGTCATTATTATTACTGTTGTAAGATTAAAGGGAACACAGGAAAGTGGTCATTATTTTACCAACTAGTGATGACACAAACAAGTGAAAAATCTCACGATAAGTGTGTTTGCTCGAAATATACTCAAAAATATACGTGATTCACTCCATAAAATCTGACACACATCCTCGACGATGAGCTTAATTGTAGGAACTAATTAGAACAGGCCTATTTCAATTAAGCATTTCATTAATCTGGTAGGGAGCTCTGGATTAAACTTCTCACAAAAAATCTTTCGGAGGAACACTGTAACGGGTATTGAAAAACCCCCCACCCCCCCCCCCCACCCCGACCGTAAAGAAATGTGTAAAAAAGCAAAGATAAAACGCTACAAAACAAAAGCAAATAGTACACAAGCAGCTGTATTAACACATACAACTTATACACAACTACGTACGTACGATATTTAACAGTCACGAGAGCTAAAAATGTCCTTGACACAACTGTTTTGCTCCCTGAACAATGAGGAAAATACATCCATTTAACGCCACTTAGGCCTTTTAAAATATGTCTCACGGACGCACGCACGCACGCTCGCACGAACGCAAGCACGCACGCACGCACGCACACCACATGCATACGTTTGATTTCTTTCACACCGTAAACAGTCATATGTTTTTTCTATCTACTTTCTTCATGAAGTGATGTTAGAAGCAGATAATTATGGTCATCGTTTCTAAATGAAGCGATTGTCCTAGGATAGCGTGATGCACTCAAATGCTGAACTGGTCTCTCTCTGTCTCTCTCTGCCTGTCTGTCTGTCTGTCTGTCTGTCTGTCTGTCTCTCTCTGTCTCTCTCTCTCTCTCTCTCTCTCTCTCTCTCTCTCTCTCTCTCTCTCTCTCTCTCTCTCTTTACTTGCCTGCCTTCCTACCTACCTACCAACCAATCTATCTATCAGTCTCTCCCAATCCCTCTCTCTGTCTGTCTGTCTGTCTGTGTGTCTCTGTCTGTCTGTCTGTCTATGTATCTATCCTACTGGTTGTCGATCTATATGTCAGTCTATTTCAACTTTTTTTTTTCTTTCTTGATTTCGATAGATTCACAATATTACTAAAATATTAATGTTTTAATGTTAGAAGAGAATCGTTCGAATTTACTTTTAGTTAATTAATTTTCCACCATTTCGTTTTGTTTTAATTGATATTGATACAAGGAAAACCGCAATCCAGCTAAATATACTTATCGTATGCTCTGAATACAACTCTGTTTAAGATTTTGTCTGTTTGTTTGCTCTCTCTCTCTCTCTCTCTCTCTCTCTCTCTCTCTCTCTCTCCTCTCTCTCTCTCTCTCTCTCTCTCTCTCTCTCTCTCTCTCTCTCAAAACATGTTGATTTTTAATTATGTTTGAAGCTGTCTAATTAACATCCTAAGCAGTGTGTAGTATGTTAATATTTCACGAAAGGAACGAATCTCTCTCTCTCTCTCTCTCTCTCTCTCTCTCTCTCTCTCTCTCTCTCTCTCTCTCTCTCTCTCTCTCTCCTTTGATGACCTTTAATAGAAGGGCCGTTACTATGTCTGTTTATGCAGAGTTTTTTTTTTTCTTTGTAATCAATTTCTTTATACTTGTTTTTTGTTTCAATCTTTCTTTTTAAATATCATCCACTCTTTAGTGTTAATGGAGGAACAACTTATCAATATGTTTATGCATTTGTGAAGGTGTGTATGTTTGCTAAATGTTTTGTCAGTTTTAGTCGCTAGCCATGCATAGTTAGCCCCCGAACGGGGCAATGACCGGATGAAAAAAGAATGTCGATGCTTATCTGCTATACTTGGAAATAAAGATGTTCCTACCGTCATCATCTTCCTCTTGCTTTCTTTTTTCTTTCTTTCTCACACTTTTTTGTACTCCCAGTTCTTATACAACAGGGAGTACTTTAGAATGGGAACGAAGAAATGCTGTCTGTGTGTCTGTGTGTCTGTCTGTATGTATGTGTGTCCGTGGTCAAAATGTGTTCCACTCGCTCCAGACAAAACTACTGGACCGATCTTTCTGAAAATTTGTAGATATGTTCATTATGGGCCACGGATGATGCCCGATATTTTAGTTTACCGCTATAGCCGTGCTAACAGCTGTAACGGCCTGTAACGGTTTTTCTTCTTTGTGGAATATCTCAGAAAGTACTTGGCCGATCTAGTAAAAATGAGCAGGTACGTTCATGATGGATGATGCCTGATGTGTTTAGTTTACCTCGTTATAGCCGTTACTAACGGCTATATCGACTCATGATGATTATTCTTCTTTATGGAATATCTCAGAAAGTACGTGGCCGAACTTTCTGAAAATTTGTAGGTATGTCCATTATGGGCAACGGATGATGCCCGACGTTTTATATTACCGTTGTAGCCGTTACTGATGGCTGTAACGGCCCATAATGGTTTTTATGGAATGTCTCTGAAAGTGCTTCGCCGATCTTTCTGAAAATTTGTAGGTATGTTCACTATGGGTCAAGGATCATACCCGACGTTTAATTTACCGTTATGGCCGTTGCTAACGGTTATAACGGACCCATAACGTTTTTGGTTTTTTTTATGGAACATCTCAGAAAGTACGTGGCCGATCTTTCTGAAAATGTGTATGTATGTTCAATATGGGTCAGTGATGCCCGATGTTTAAGTGTACCGTTATAGCCGTTACTAATGGCCCAAAATGGTTTTCTTCTTGATGGAAATCTCAGAAAGTTCTTGGCCGATCTTTCTGAAAAATTGTGTGTATGTTCATTATAGGTCACAGATGATGGCCGATGTTTACCAGAATAGCCATTACTAACGGTTACACCAGCCCAAGACGGTTGTTATTCTTTATGGAATATCTCACGCGTATTCAGGATAAACTGGGAGTACGTTTATATACTTTGCCTCTTGTTTCTTTTCTTCTTCTTTCCTTTGTCTTTCTTTGTTTTTTCCTCTTCTTTCTTCCTCTCTCCTTCCACTGTTTTCGTTTGCTAGAAATCCTCTCCTCCTCCTCCTCCTCCTCCTCCTCCTCCTCCTCCTCCTCCTCCTCTGGTCTCTCCGTCTCTGCCTCTATCTCTGTCTCTCTCTGTCCCAGTCTCTCTCTGTCACACGGTCTGTATGTCAGTCTGTATGTCTGTCTGTCTCTGTCTCTGTCTCTGTCTCTGTCTCTGTCTCTCTCTGTCTCTGTCTCTCTCTCTCTCTCTCTCTCTCTCTCTCACTCTCTCTCTCTCTCTCTCTCTTTCCATACATGCCAGGGAAGCCTTGTGTGGAATTCGGTCGTTGGCCCCAGCAGTGACTCCCAGATGCTGTCTGGTTAGCAGTGCCTCAAACGCCTCAGGGGGGGGGGGGGGGGGGGGGCTTCTTAATGACTGTCGACTGCAGAAAGGAGGTGACAAAGAAAGCTCGTTTTTTTTTGTTTGTTTTTGTTTTTTTTTTTCTGTTGATTTCACAACGGTTTTAAAAATGTAATGGATGTATACACAGTGTAGGCTATTCACTTTCGATCACGAAAGCAAACACATCTAAGTTTATAATCGATTTTTTTCGATGAGTAATCTCCATCAGTAAATCGATATAATAATTTGGTAACGTACTTAAAGTGTGTGGGCAATTTGATTGTTGTTTAGGTACTATACGTTGCTTATTGTGGCATTGAATTTGAGAAGGGAGGTTATCTGAGTGTAAGAGAACGATGGCTGCATGTGGGCATGGTAATGACAGAAGTTAATGAGTATACGCATTCCAGAATATGCATCACCACTCGTCTGAGTTTCACTGCTATTTATAGAGATCATGTTAGTTGAGCAAAACTTGCATCGTTGTGTGTAGTGCAGACATTATATGCTCTAAATGACAGTTCTATTGCACTGCGTATAAAACCTTTAGAAATGCATATTCAGCCATTACTGCTGAACGAATAAGATATATGGGGGTTAAGTCAAGCTGCTGGTTATTGTGTTTGATCTTAAAAAAAAAAAGTATTTAGATGCAGATTTGCGCGTAAGCTGAATAATCTAGTGTATGGTGAAACAGATTTCCCATACATGTGAATTCTCTGGTCACCTGCATCCGATATTGGTTTAAGCTTTTATATATGGATAAACAAAGGTTATTTTTCTAAAGCATACATAATATTGTTGAAACGGATAATAGACAAAAGAAGAACTATGTATCAAATGTGCGTGTTTGTCTATATAGCAATCGTTGTGGTGATGTGTGGTTAGGTCAAGGTGTGGGGAAAACAAAAATCACTTTATAGCTATGTTTTCCGTCCGCATTTGATTGACTGTAAGTGGCAAACCTGGAATAACTACATTTGCACTAGTGAAAGGTATAATTTGCATAAAAACGTCTTGCAATACCCTTGACGTAAAGCAATATTTGCAAGTAAGTATGGACTGAAAACTGAAATGTGTAATGACTAGGATTAGACTGTATTTAGCTGATTTAAATGTACATCGTTTTAGGTATAAAATTGTAATGACTGCGATTTGATGTCTGGTGTGGCAGATGTCTATAGAATATGAGATTCACTACGTGCTTTGCTGCCAAAAGTTGTAAAGAAAATTTTAAAAGAAAGATATGGAGCTTAAATCTAATAGAAAACTGTGTTTATATAAGTTACTGATGGTATGCACAAAGTCTGATATAATACGCAATCTGTCATTGCTTTTGTATATGGCTTTTGACATAGAGAAAAAGCTACTTCATAGTGTAACGTAATGTGCTACCTAGCCGTATTTATAGTACTCCTGTTGCATGGTATGATGAAATGTCACACCTGAACATTTGCCATTTCATGTGCGGTTTACGCTTATATGAATAAACCACATCATTCATTCATTCATTCATTCATTCATTCATTCATTCATTCATTCATTCATTCATTCATTCAATCATTCGTTTTGTTCGTTCGTTCGTTCGTTCGTTCGTTCGTTCTTCGTTCGTTCGTTCATTTATCAATTCACACATCCATTTCGTTCATTTTACATTCATTTTATCTCTCTCTCTCTCATCTCTCTCTCTCTCTCTCTCTCTCTCTCTCTCTCTCTCTCTCTCTCTCTGTCTGTCCTTGTCTGTGTCATGTCTGTCTATCTGTCTGTCTGTCTGGTCTATCTGTCTGTCTGTCTGTCTGTCTGTCTCTCTCTCTCTCTCTCTCTCTCTCTCTGTCTGTCTGTCTCTCTCTCTCTCACCTCTCTCTCGCTCACACTCTCTCTGTCTCTGTCTGTCTGTCTGGTGGGCTGTCTGTCAGTCTCTGTCTGTTGTCTCTCTCTCTCTCTCTCTCTCTCTCTCTCTCTCTCTCTCTCTCTCTCTCTCTCTCCTTCAGATGCCATACATGACAGGGAAGCCTTGTGTGGAATTCGGTCGTTGGCTCCAGCAGTTTGACTCCCAGATGCTGTCTGGTAATTAGTTCCTCAAACGCCTCAGGGGGGCTTCTTAATGGCCGCCGACTGCACATGGAATCGGACCAAGAGGACTTTCTTTTAATCTGCCAACGGTTAAAAATTGAATAAATGTGAAGCGGAGTAATTCATTCACTTCCAAACACGAAAACAAACCTGCCTGAAATTATAATCGATCTGTTTCTTTGTGTAATCGACATCAGTTTATCAATGCATGTTACTTATTTTTGCATGAAGAATACCCATGAGGTGAAAATGCATTGTGCTTTGTCCAGTAGTTTGTTTGTCTGTGTACTTGGCGGTAACTAAAACCCCTCTTTCTGAAATGTCGCTTCATTTTTTTGCCCTCAGTCACTCCGTTTTGAAACTAGTGCTTTACTAGTTATGTATTGGTTTGTGGTGTTGTTGTATATTTGACGAAATTATAAAACGCATCAACTATCTTTGAAAAAGATATATACAGACATCAATGTTTAAAATAGATCTGGTTATCTACATATACAGCACAGCGCAATACCCTTTACACCAAGTCTCTCTCTCTCTCTCTCTCTCTCTCTCTCTCTATATATATATATATATATATATATATATATAGATATATAATATAGAGAGAGAGAGAGAGAGAGAGAGAGAGAGAGAGAGAGAGGAGAGAGAGAGAAGAGAGAGAGAGAGAGAGAGAGAGAGACTTTGACACTTTTGATATTTTATTGTCATCACCAAAGAGGTCTTTTGACAAGGGGGAAGGGTAACAGAACAATACCATTTCCGTCTTTGTTTCCTGCAAAGAAATAGTACACATTCATTCCTAGTGTGTATCAAATCAAAGGTTAACACACACAACACACACACACACACACACCACACACACAAACACACACATTCACACACACACACACACAAACACAAAAAAAAAAAAAAAACATTCGTAGCATTTCCTGGTGACCTCACGCACAGTGGTAATACAGTAATGTTTAAAAAAAATAATAAAGTCTGACTCGACCATCCACTCATCAAATGATGACATTGTATCTTACTGGTCTCTTCCACATGCGAGGACGGATAATATTTCATTCAGATATCTCTTATAATGCATTATCTAAAACTTCACTATCCTTCGTCTGTGTAATTTTCAATGCTTCCGCGATGCATTTTGCAACTGATTTCATTACAAGTTCATCATATGATGATAACACGACAAGGACATTTTGTCTTTTCGATATATCTAACTGGAAAAATGAACAATTTATCCGCACTTCATTATAAGCAGTACAGTGGAACAGAAAGTGTTCTTCGTCATCAATAATGTGTCCACATGCAGGACAAGGAGATTCTGTGGATGTTTCACATTCAAACCATCTTTTGTTCGCATTAAAACCTAAAGTTCTCAACCTAAATCCTGCGTAATTTATTCTGTGCCATTTATCTGTTATGACATTGAGAAAGTTTTCAGAATGAAACACATTTTTAGTGAAAAAAAACAGCGATATTTCTCTTTACTTTGCATATCTGAGTGCCAATTCTGTTTAAAAGAACAAATAAGCCTGTCTTTAAATTCCGCAATGAACTGTTGCTCATTTCCTACTTCCTGGGTCATCCACACCATTCCAAAACCCTGTTCTGAAAGGACTTTCTTTACTTTATGAGCCCAGTTTTCTTCACCTTTTTCCATTTCTAAAAGCATCATATCATAGGCCTCCTCTCAAACGGGACTGGGATAGCTTCGAGATCTTTAACCATTACATAACACATTTCACAAATGTACTTATATACACAGGGTATCTGCCCATCTTTCCATAAAAAACCGGTGTTGGATGAATGAATAGGTACTTGAAGGAATAGGTACTCGGATAAATCAGTACTTGAGAGAGAGAGAGAGAGAGAGAGAGAGAGAGAGAGAGAGAGAGAGAGAGAGAGAGAGAGAGAGAGAGAGAATCCACACCAGACAGTATATATACAGTCCTGTACAGCACTCCTGCTCTATCCATGGTCACCACACCGAGCTCTCTTCAGATGATGACTCCATCCAGCAGCTATACACACCGCACTGAATAGATAGCCTGCATCATCCAGTTTTTATACACACAAAACTGCTCAGAAATTCCACCCCATCCAGTATCCACACAGTGTCGTACAGACAGCTCAGCCATCCAGTTTCCATACATCAGTTCTCAACAAATACTTACTCCATCCAGTATCTATACAGGCAGCACTGTGCTGATAATCCATCCACACCATCCAGTATCTATTCAGGCAGCATTGTGCTGATAATCCATCCACCCATCCAGTATCTATACAGGCAGCATTGTGCTGATAATCCATCCATCCACACCATCCAGTATCTATACAGGCAGCATTGTGCTGATAATCCATCCACACCATCCAGTATCTATACAGGCAGCATTGTGCTGATAATGCATCCACACCATCCAGTATCTATACAGGCAGCACTGTGCTGATAATGCATCCACACCATCCAGTATCTATACAGGCAGCATTGTGCTGATAATCCATCCACACCATCCAGTATCTATACAGGCAGCACTGTGCTGATAATCCATCCACACCATCCAGTATCTATACAGGCAGCACTGTGCTGATAATCCATCCACACCATCCAGTATCTATACAGGCAGCACTGTGCTGATAATCCATCCACACCATCCAGTATCTATACAGGCAGCACTGTGCTGATAATCCATCCACACCATCCAGTATCTATACAGGCAGCACTGTGCTGATAATCCATCCACACCATCCAGTATCTATACAGGCAGCACTGTGCTGATAATTCATCCACACCATCCAGTATCTATACAGGCAGCACTGTGCTGATAATCCATCCACACCATCCAGTATCTATACAGGCAGCATTGTGCTGATAATCCATCCACACCATCAGTATCTATACAGGCAGCATTGTGCTGATAATTCATCCACACCATCCAGTGTCTCCTCTCTGAACAGTCTTCAGATGATCTACTCTACCCAGTATCTCGTCGGCCGACACCGTGCAATGGGCCGCATCTTCCATTTCCTGTACAAGGAGCGCTGTTAAGATAATCAGATCCATCTGCTGTCTGTATAAGCTGAACTTTAAGGGCAATATACACAACTGTTATCTGTAGAGAAACCACTGGTCTGCCGTTAGTCTTGCCAAATTGGTTTGACGTTCTTTCCTTTAGACTTCCTGAAAGAGCATTATCGAAAGTTCACCGTGTCTCTTACAGCGTATTGCTGTCTGTTTGTCTGTGTGTTCAATTGCCTGTCTGTCTGTCTGTCTGTCTGTCTGTCTCTCTCTCTCTCTCTCTCTCTCTCTCTCTCTCTCTCTCTCTCTCTCTCTCTCTCTCTCCTTCAGATGCCATAAATGCCGGAGAAGCCTTGTGCGGAATTAGATGTTGGCCCCCAGCAGTGACTCCCAGATGCTGTCTGGTTAGCAGTGCCTCAAACGCTCGGGGGGGGGGGGGGGGGGGGGGGGGGGGGGGGGTTCTTCTTAATGACTGTCAACTGCAAAAAGGACGGGACAAAGAAGGCTTTCCTTTAATTAGCCAACGGTTTAAAAACATATGGATGTAGACGCAGTGAGTTCATTCACTGCCAAGGACAAGGACGAAAGCATCTAAGTTCGTAACAGATTTGTTTCTGCGTGTAATTCGCTTTAGTCTGTCGATGTATAGCTTAGGCTAATTTGTCTAGCTTTATGATTCATTTGTTAATAAGGTACGTTTGTTTTGCTTGTGGTATTGCATATGTATGGTGTAGAAAGCCAACGCTGTCTACGAACAACAAAAAGCAAAAATGTACAGACAGCACAGTGTGATACCTCTAACATTCGGTGTGTATACCAAGGATAATCTTTTGATCGTCCAGCCCCACCCAGTATCTATACAAACAGCATTGCACAATCCACTGTACCGTCCGGTGTCTGCATAAAGCAGTCTTCAGATAATCTATTCCACCCATTATCTACACACACAACACTGTCTGACTCTCTACCGTTCAGTGTGTATACATAGAACAGTCTTCAGTGAGTCCACTCCACCAAGCATTTACACAGAAAGCAATGTACAATGCTCTCTACAGTCCCGTGTGTATACATAGGATAATCCACTCCACCCAGTATCTATACAGACAGCATGGTGCGATACCCTCTACCATACACAATCTATACGTAGAACAGCCTTCAGTTGGTGCCATCCACCCAGTATCTACACGGACAGCACTACATGACATCTTCCGTCATCCAGTGTCTTTTTCTTCATGTTTAAAATAATTTTCCGACTCTGACTTCAGACGTATCATGATAACAGCATTTAATCAAACAAACAAAAGCGGTGGAAGGGAAAAGGAAACAAAACCAAAAGTCTAAGCACATAATGAAGGACAAGGTAATTAAAACTTTCAGATAGCTAATTCAGTATTCTGGAAAAAAAAAGAGGGGTTTCGGAGGAGTCTTTTTTTTCTCATCTCCAGGGCACTCGAGGAACATGTACACCCAGCATGCCTGGCCATGCAGAGTAGCGTGATCAGACTTGTGCACATGTATGAACCTAGGTTCTTAAAAATGCATTAACCTTGTTACTTCTAAGGCCACTTATTACGTGCTGTAGGTTTTTTTTTTCCTTCTTGCGTAGCTCACTGCATTAGACATATCATCAAGGTCTCGCTGTTCATCCGAAATCAAGATCAGATGAGCTCTTGCCCAATCAGCTAAGGCAAAGCTCACAAAGCTGTGGAAAAGCAACAAGATCAGCTTTCCAACAAATCTCAAGCGAAACAAGTCCCCGTTCTCTAAATCGTCCTGTACGTGTGTGAGAGCTGGACCTTGGCGGCAGAGTTGGAGAGAGGGAGCCAGACCTTTGACATGATGGCATGCAGAAGACTGCTCCACATCTCCTGGACACAGCACAGAACCACGACTCCGTCCGAGAGCAGGTAACCACACTGGCAGGATCGCAGGAACCCCTATTGGTTGCGGTCAACAGGAGAGAGCTGATGTGGTTTGGCCACATGGCCTCGTGACACGAGCGCGCTCACACACCACACACACACACACACACACACACACACACACACACACACACACACACACACACACCAATATATATATATATATATATATATATATATAGAGAGAGAGAGAGAGAGAGAGAGAGAGAGAGAGAGAGAGAGAGAGAGAGAATACAACAAAAATGCCTAATGAAATTCTTAAAGTGCTCAACCCCTTGGGGAGCAACATCTGTTAAAAATAGGATGGTAAAAGGAATATATATATATTATATATATATATATATATATATATATATATATATATATATATATATATATATATATATATATAGATATAGATATATACATACATACATAGAGAGAGAGAGAGAGAGAGAGAGAGAGAGAGAGAGAGAGAGAGAGAGAGAGAGAGAGAGAGAATGTTCAGTATATGAAATATCGGCAGTGTCTATACATAAAACAATACTTAGATAATCAAATCCACCTAATAATTATATACATAGCGAGCAGAGTACAGAAAGTCTGCAACATTCGATGCCTTTACATAGAACATAGCTGAAATAAAATCTATCCACACTGTTTCTATGCGTTGTGTAGAGAGCAGCTACCATTCAGTGTATGTGCATCGACTCTCCACAGACATGCTACTCCACTCAGTATCTATACAGGTGGCACTTTATCATAGCCTGCTCCATGCAGTGTCTATTGACAGAACACTGCTAAGATGACCTATGCCATCCAGTATCTATGCATGTGACACTCTATAATACTCTGCTCCATGCAGTGTCTGTATAGAGAACACTGCTAAGATCAACTATGCCATCCAGTATCTATGCATGTGGCACTCTATAATACTCTGCTCCATGCAGTTGTTTATACATCGAACGCTGCACAGTAAATCCACTCCACCCAATATTTACAAAGCCCAAATCGCGAAGTTAGCGTACATCCTTCAGTTTACTGACACAAATCGCTGCTCAGGAAATATACTCCATCGACTATTTACACAGACAACATCGTGCAGATTGTCTGAATCATTCAGTTTCAACACAGCTGGCGCAGTATACTCAACGTATCGCCCGCTCCACATCATGGCGTTATTTGTAGACACCATACCTACAGTATATAAAAGATAGACACCCCCCCTCCCCCCCCCCCCCCCCCCCCCCCCCCCCTTCTTTCTTGCTGTTGTCTAAGTTCAAATCTTTGCAAAGTCATTACTAAAACGACGGAAGAATTGTTAGCCTGCTCTTGTTTTCCCCCCTACTTAATTGTTCAGCATTATACTGTTTGGTCAATCAGTGGGATATGGCATCTCTTAGGAGATCCAAGGAAAGGTTGTTCTGCACAATTCTTAGCCGCTGAGAAAGCTTGGGTTAATGAACAGTAGAGCTGACCACTCAGACTGTTCCATTTTTTTTTTTTTATCTCCCTTGCATCCTCGAATGGATCCTCAAGCATATATTCAAAGACTGTCCCCTAAATTTTATACTGTTTGCATGATGTTTTTAATTTTTCAGCAACTTTTTTCCACTCCTCACTTTCGTTTTTGTTTCATTTATACCCTTCGCCGGCTGCTTTGGGGTGCTGTTGGATTATTTTTTTTTTTTAAACCCTTATTGGTGAGAACACCACAGAATTATGGACTTGTGGTGTGTCTCTATTTGACGCCAAGAGAGCAGAGATTTTAAACCGCGTGTTTCTTATAAACCTGTTCTAGAAGATGTAAAGAATGTAGAAACACGCAATATATAAAAAACAAAATTAGTTATTTGAACGAATTGTAATAAAGAATGTAGGAGCACGCAATATTAAAAAAAAATTAATTATTCGAACGAATTATAATAGTTCCCTTATGTAATAAATTCAAGGTTATCATATCAAGAGTATGTTTTTTTTTTTTTTTTAACCACACACTACCCCATTCTTGTTTTGAATTCAAATGTTTGTCAACGTATTAACGGACGAAATGTTAGATTTTACCAGATTTTCATTCCCATACATGATAGTTTAACAACATATAAAAGATCGGACGCGTTTTAAGTCGAGGTAACGTTTTAGATCGAAAATTATTTTTCGTATCTGCGTGTTTGTGAACACAAATCGTCTTTTCTGCGTGTACCTTCTTTTTTCCCCCCCTGACCCCGCATTTTGTTTTTTTATTCTGTGATTTATCAGACATTCTATCTGACTAAACTCCGCAGCCATGACGTTTGTCCTACAGCAAACGCCATGATGAAAACCGGGGCGATTTTTACTCGTCAGCCGTTTCTATGCACAGAGTACTCCCCACATTAAATTTTATTTCACCCACTGTCTGTGTACGCAGTGCTATGGGGACGGTCTACCTCACCTGTTTTACTGTAGGGACTGTCGCATAAACAACCATTTTTTAAAAGATGTATTTCGTTTTCATGTAGACACCAGGTAAGACATGTATATAGCCTGCATGTTTGTTCGTTTTTTTTTTTTTTTCCTTTTCAGGGGGAAAAAAGGTTATGTGTCTTACCATATCAAAATTTTGTTTGTGTTTAAATCTCTCTCTCTCTAATAACCTATCTTGGTCTAGCCACATATCTTTACTTTGTAAAAAAAACTATCGAAGAGTGTTTCAGCTAAATAGAATAAAGCATTTTCTTGATGAGCATATACTCGAAAGATATTTTTCCATGCTTTCCATCCAACCGGACATAGACTATGCTTCAACTTGCTGGGATTTGGCAAGTAAAAACTCCTTAAGACCTCTTGAGAGCTTATACACGTGTTCTCTCAAACTTATTCTGCTCAAATCATCGTCCGTCCTACCCAGTGATTACAAAATACCTAGGTATTCTTCCCTTTGGGTTTAAATGCCGTTTTAATAAAGCTAATTTTATGTACAAAATTACAAATAATTAACGCCGTCTTATCTCAATAGAAAATTCATTGTAAACGATATTCGTAGTAAACGTACTATTTTCACCCCACGACCTAGGACTAATCTCTTCATGACCTCCCTTACTTACTCGGGTGCCAGACTTTGGAATGAATTGTCCGATCATCTTAAGAACAGCTGTAGTTTGACATCTTTCAAAAAGGCTTACCACAAGACGTTATGGAAACACCTTTAAAAATGCCGGCTTGTACTACTTTCGATTTCTATGTACCTTTTCCCCAGTCCAAGTCAAATGGCCATTTTCCCACTCACTGAAGCGTGGATGTTTTTTTTTTTTTTTTTTAAACGAAACACCATTACATGTAACTGTATTCTATTTGTGATTTGAATCCTGGTTCTGATGAGTGGGTGTCTATGGTGGTGGGAGAATTCGGTCGATGAGTTTTTGATGACATGTCCTCACCTCTAATTTAGGATTTTTTTTTTTTTTTTTGCGATTTCTCTCTCTCTCTCTCTCTCTCTCTCTCTCTCTCTCTCTCTCTCTCTCTCTCTCTCTCTCTGTGTGTTTTTTGTGTGGGCGTGTGCGCGCATGCCATGAACATACGCCCAATAGTGTGTGTTTGTCTGCATGTTTTGAATTATTACAGCTTATCTCTTTCGTAAATATTCGTAATCATTCTCTCTCTCTCTCTCTCTCTCTCTCTCTCTCTCTCTCTCTCTCTCTCTCTCTCTCTCTCTCTCGTCTAAGTATGGATTTGATTTGTGTATTCAACTTTCGTCCCTGTATTTGCTATAATGACTTCCAGGTTTTGCAATTTTTTTTTTTTCTGGTTTTTTTTTTTTTTTCTTCTTCTTCTTTTCTTTTCTTTGTGTTTTTCCCCAGGGCTGAAAAAAAAAAAAAAAAAAAAAAAAAAAAAAACATGTACACTTTGCTTTTCTCATTACCCTGGTAAAATGAAAATTTCGTTCGTTCGTTCGTTTCGTTCTCTCTCTCGCTCTCTCTCTCTCTCTCTCTCTCTCTCTCTCTCTCTCTCTCTCTCTCTCTCTCTCTCTCTCTCTCTCTCTCTCTCTCTCCAGCGTTCGAAACGTTTACCAGTGTGGAGAAAGTAGGCCTACACGAGGACAAGAGAATGATAATAAGTAAAGTTAAAAGGAAGATGACATTACTGTTTATGGTAATACATATGGTGCTTAACAGCATATTCAACACCACCACCAGCAACAATAAACGACAACAATGACAAACGATAATTGAAAAAAAAAGAGAGAAAAAAAAAGAAAAAAGAACAACAACGAGACCACAAAGAACACACACACACACACACACACACACACACACACACACACACACACACACACACACACACACACACACACACACACACACACACACACACACACACACACACACACACACACACACACACGCACTGACTGACTGACTGACTGAAACAATTTATTGTCAGA
>JADBJO010005240.1:160000-168484 GCA_016801955.1 Conus betulinus
AACATCATACAATACTATCAAGCAACAACAAAAACAAATAATTTTGTGACAATAGCAGCACAACCCGCTACAGTTTCGAGTCGTACGTGCCATACGCTTCGCTGGGCTCCGGCCCCCTTTTTCACAATCACTGAATGAGTAGAAGCGTATCCTGATTTGACACACACACACACGAAATGGAGAAACAAAGGAATACTAAACAACGTACTATCCACGTCCTGTTGCCGATAGTCACGGTAGAAAAGCGGAAGTAAGACTTGGGAACATTAAGCCAGTCCTCCAACCCTTATGAGAATTTGGTTTTTTACAGGAGTTCAGGCATGTCGGCCCCCAAGAACTGTTACAAACCCATGTTAAAGTGGACGAGATGACTATGGACTCTCCACCCCCAAGCTCGTCTTTACTGTGAGGATAAACGGGTACAGGGTAGATTGGCCCGCACTGAAAACGTATCTATCGGCGCGTTTTTCAGTATTCTCGCTTCGAGTCCAGGTCCAAATAATACAAACACGCTTCCCACAGTTCTAAATAATGGTCAGACCTCGGGTACGGCCAAGTTGTCAGGTCTGGCTGCCGTAAGATCAGGTTCTTGCATCATCACACACACAAACTAGCATGAGTCTTGCTCAATCCTAGGAAGACCAGCAGCAGCCCAGCATCGGGCGATTGTCCCCGAATTCCGCCAGACGCGGTCAAACGGTTGACACAAGAGCAGGAAGTAGTCAGGCGAACAATTGCATCCTTTGCGGACAGCTGCTGGGTCGAAGGATAACGAACTCACTGGCAGAGAGACACTGGGCCCAGAAGAGGGAGGCCTCCCCTAGCTGTGGTCAGGCGGAAGGCGAGTTCTGGGTGGTTGAGCAGTGGGTCAGGATCATATTTGTAGGTAATCCCTCTGGGCTGGATACTGGCTCGGCAAGAGCTGGGGGTAGGAAAAAAAGGTGCTTAACATTCAATTGATCGTAGTTAATATGTATTGCTACATTTATTACCACACACACACACAGGGGGGGGGGGGGGGGGGGGGAGAGACAGTCATATGCTCATTTCCTGGACCATTACAGTACACGTAGCATGCTTCACGCGGCTCCGCCCGCTTTGTACGTGCATCACACACACACACACCACACACACACGAGAATTTTTGTTGTTGTTGTTATTATTATTTTAATAGTGTACAAGCACATGATTGTATTAGTGCTTTGGTGATACTATAAAGTACCTCAGCAGGAAAAAAGAACTAATACAGTTTGTACATAAGTTGATCACTGGTCTGTCCAGCTACCTAAGACGTCTCATGTATCTGACTACTGGATTGTCATATGTATAAATTTAGGGAAAATACGCATAACATATAAGTGGAAGGGTCCCGGTAAGTTAGCACAAGTACATTAGAATGTCCAGTGGTCTCCCCTTTTCCTTTTCTATTTTCCTTCTTTCCAGTCTCTCTTGATACTCTTCGTGCTCAGACCTACAAGAACACATTATTTCATCACAAGCCATTCGATAGCCGCATTCCTGGGCAATGTGAGGTACCTCCGCCTGAGGAAATTTATAAGGCTTGTTGTTGGGCAAAGTTGATACAGCGGATTTATACAAACCCATCAAAATTCTCATCTGCTTTGGTAACGGAGAGTCTCTGTAGATTCTTTTCTGTGTTGATAATAACAGCGGCGATTCTTAGGTCTATGATGACATAGTCGCAGTCATAATGCTGTAGAGCCTCCTGTTTGTGAAAATTGTGTGTAACAACAACGTCTTCTATTCTAGTAAGAATTTGGTAAGGGCGACCCCTCCACAAAGTCTCTAAGTCAGCTTTACATATACGATCCTACTCAACCCACGTGTTAGGCTCAGCCATTTTTGTACCAAAGGACAAATCTGTTTTGGGTTATCACAGATGTGAATGGGTGTCGTCCTCTTTCAGTTATGGGGTGGTGACTGCTACCATTCTACTTTATATGCTATTTTTTCCCCCTTCCCAATTAATGGGGGGGGGGGGGGGGGGGGGGCTTTAACGGGGGGGGGGGGGGGGGGGGGGGGGGGGGGGAGGGAACTGAAGTCACATTGGGTGTAGCAATTTTACTCCAGTTGCAACCCTGCTGCCCGGTTCATCGTTCAGATAGATACAGAATTCCAGCCGACCCAGCCTTTGTTTTTCATCATCCAAGGCTAAAGGGCGTAGAGTTTAGAACGACACACCCAGTCTTGTAGAGCGAGCCGACCTTCGTAGTAAAAGTATATTCCAACGCTTGCCCGTTAACTTTGGCACACAATCAGCCACAGACCTCATGAAACTCATTGTGAGTGACTCTATCACCCTTCATGGTATTGGTAATACAGTGGGAAAACACGTCTTTTCTTGTTCCCCCCCCCCCCCCCCCCCCCCCCCCCCACCCCCCCCCCCCCCCCCCACAATCCCCTCCTCAATCCCCTCCTCAGCAGAACTCATCTTTGTATCTACACCATTGCAATGGAAGATGGGCCTGCCTATCTCCAGAAAAAATATACAGAAGAGAGATACCCCGTTACGCTGGAGACGGGTTTTAAAAAAAAAGCAAAAACTGTTGCTATCAATAAACTTCTCACTGCAGATGGTAAAAAAAGCAAAAACTGTTGCTGTCAATGAACTTGTCACTGCAGATTTCTTCTGTATTTCTTCTTCTTGGGCTCCTCTTCAGCCGCGATCTTGCGCTTGATGGTAGAAGACTGCAAGGTCATCTTTGTTGTTGGCGTCTCTTCCTCCTCGTTGGCAGCAGTAGGTGTTGTTGAAGGACGCTGCTGACCCAGTAACAAATCCTGGTTGATAATTTCATCTCGGTTTTCAAACACGAACTGCCGGCGCCCTTCTTCCGTGGCCACCAGTAAGGTGGAGTTCTCCTCCGTGGCCGCTAGCATGGTGGAGTTCTCCTCCTCTTCCGTGGCCACCAGTAAGGTGGAGTTCTCCTCCTCTTCCGTGGCCACCAGTAAGGTGGAGTTCTCCTCCATGGCCGCTAGCATGGTGGAGTTCTCCTCTTCTGTGGCCACCAGTAAGGTGGAGTTCTCCCTCTCTTCTGTGGCCACCAGTAAGGTGGAGCTCTCCTCCTCTTCCCGCGGGTCCAGCGGCTCCATGGTTTCTTTCTTCTTCCTTCTTCTTCTTCTCCTCCTGACCCCCAGCTTCTTCCTCCGGCTCTTGGACAGTAGCATCCATGACTGAAGACAGCAGCAGAAACTGAAGATTCTCAAATACTCCAGGGTACTCCGAAAACAGGCTGGACATATCCTCCTCCGTAAGCGGTACCACCGGCTCCTCTTTTGCCTCGTTGGCCAGGGAGGTACCACCGGCTCCACCGCTTCTTTTATCTCGATGGCCTGTAGTATCGGTCGATCATGGTCTTGGCCTTCTCCTCCTGCTGCTTGAAGTGGTTGCACACGCATTCCTCGAAGAGCCGGTCCATGGGCACGACCTCGACCCTCCTCTTACTCTTCCTTCGAACAGCCTTCCTGAAGTTCCTGTACATGACGGGGGTCTTCAAAGAAGTCGGAGTTCAGGTGCCGTTTATTGGTGTCGTAGTACCTCTCTGTCACGATGGCCAACGTCTCCTGCAGTATGAAGAGCGCCACGTCTTTCAGGGAGGATCCGTTGAGCGACGGACTGCGCAAGATGGTCGCCAAGGTTTCCAGGAGGATGGATAAAATGCGCTGATCATAGACCGCTGGTCGCCTTTAATCCCCGCTTCTTTACTAGCTGGTAAAAGAAGTTGCTGGAGAGCGCGGAGCCGACATTGATGACGATCGCGACTCCCAGCGCTGGCACAGTTGCGTGTACTCGTCGAAGGAACGATCCCTCGCATGATACGTCGGGATAGGGCTTATGGCGACGATTTTTTGCGGAGGGGAACTTGCTCTTGACCAGATCCATCACATGTCTCAGCCTCTCCAGTCCTTTGTCTTGCTCATGGACGTGTCCCGGGTTGCCGTGAAACGCCGAGGCCAGGATGGCGGTTTTGCCTTTCTGGGTTATCCACGTGACAAGCCGTTTATAATGATCCCAGTGGATGGTGTCCCAGTTGGGACTGGCGATGAAGACGCCGATGCAGGTACCCCGCAGAACTCCCTAGGTAATGGACCGACTCGCACCTCCTCCGTATTATGGACGGAAAAATATTTCCGTCGTCAGTTTTGCCGATGGAAGCGACGCTGAGGGGCCAGATCATCCGTTCTCCTCGTTTGTAGGATCTGTCTTGCCTCTGCTCCATCGTGGCGTCTGGTACCTTGAGGCCGTCAAACACGAGCACCTTGTACAAGTCGCGGCAGTTCATTCCGCCCCAGAATAAGACTAGGGTGGCGTCCGCGGGCAGAGGCGCGGGATCGCTTTGGCGGGGTATGCCGTATCGGTAAGCTTGTGCCATCTTGGGATTGCTGGGGTTCCTGCACACACAAAGACTTTATAAAAAAAATAATAACATGCAATAAAAACTTCCCCAACGCTGGAAGAAAAAGGTGTGTGTGTGTGTGTGTGTGTGTGTGTGTGTGTGTGTGTGTGTGTGTGTGTGTGTGTGTGTGTGTGTAGTCTGGATCATTGCGTGAAAACCATGGAGTGAGCGCCAAGGAAAACATTATTTGGCGAAGATTCTGACGCGTTAAGAAACTCTAGGAACGAGCACCGAGCGCACTGTACCTGATGCTGCAACTGCTGACAAAACACGAATTCCATCTCGCACCAGCCCTCTTCATTTTTCTTGAAATGCCCCTTCCCTTCCTTCACCTGAATCTAGTGTTAATGCATTCTTTGCTTTCCATTAACTGATACACAAGTGAAGTCCGATGTTTAAACATGCAAAATGTGCCCCCACATAAATCTTCATCATACGTTAATTAAGCATCAAAAGTATTGTTTTCTACTACATTTATTTGCCCCCTAATTCCACCCACTTTGTGTGTTTGGCTATCCGTACACACATCTTAAATAAATGTCAGCGAACCGCCCAGAGAAACGTGGACAAACGAGTCACAAGACAACACACAACGCGTTTCGACCTCTTTGGTCTTCCTCAGGTGAAACAAAGACGGGACAAAATAACGAAAATGCACTTAGCTATCAAAGCATTTTCGTTGTGAGTGACTCTATCCCATTAACTTTGGCACATAATCAGCCACAGACCTCATGAAACTCATTGTGGGTGATTCTATCCCATTAACTTTGGCACATAATCAGCCACAGACCTCATGAAACTCATTGTGAGTGATTCTATCCCATTAACTTTGGCACATAATCAGCCACAGACCTCATGAAACTCATCGTGAGTGATTCTATCCCATTAACTTTGGCACATAATCAGCCACAGACCTCATGAAACTCATCGTGAGTGAATCTATCCCATTACCTTTGGCACATAATCAGCCACAGACCTCATGAAACTCATTGTGAGTGATTCTATCCCATTAACTTTGGCACATAATCAGCCACAGACCTCATGAAACTCATTGTGAGTGATTCTATCCCATTAACTTTGGCACATAATCAGCCACAGACCTCATGAAACTCATTGTGAGTGATTCCATCACCCTTCATGGTATTGTTAATACAGTGGGAAACGTCACGTCACTTGTCCCCCCCCCCCCCCCCCCCACACACACACCAAGTGTCACAATCCCCTCCTCAAGCACAACACAATCTTTGTATCTACACCATTGCAATGGAAGATGGGCCTGCGTATCTCCAGAAACTATACAGAAGAGAGATACCCCGTTATGGACAAAATAACGAATATGCATTTAGCTATCAAAGCTAAGTGCATTTTCGTTATTTTGTCCGTCTTTGTTTCACCTGAGGAAGACCTAAGAGGTTGAAACGCGTTGTTGTGTTGTCTTGTGACTCGTTTGTCCACGTTTCTCTGGGCGGTTCGCTGACATTTATTTAAGATTTGTTTAGATTTCCGCCTGCAGTCGTTTCACTTTCCAACTATCTGTACACACCATGATGCAAAAACTAAGTTACTGCCTTTGAATAACTAGGCAGAAAGAATGGGCACGATCTGAGGACGAACCAGTAACTTTGGCAGAAATCTTTGTTCCTGCTGGTGCCTTTCTCTCTGTAATTGTTTCTGTGGCTATTTTTTCTTAATGAGAATCAGACCTTCGCTTCTCTAGCACTTTTGTTATTGTTGTTGCTGTTGTTGTTGTGTTGTTGTTGTTGATGTTGTTGTTGTTGTTCAACTGGCATAAATGTGCCCCATCCCCTCATCATACCTCCCCCCCCCCCTCCCGCACACTCTACCAAATTTCAGCCAAATCTGTAACTACATATTCAAAACCTTCCTGTGTCTTTTAATTTTTCCATTTTAGTTTTTTTCATCCAATGTCCAGCGGCAGTGTCAGCAGGAGTACCGCGACTGTTTTCTGATGCCACCAGTGCCATTCAACGCCCTGATGTTTGCTTTGATTTTACAGCAGTATTTTGTACACTGGTGCCTTTTATAATCTTTTCTGCATTATATGTTATTAACTTTCAGATGTAAGTGTACAGCTCCTCTCTGGTGTGTGTGGTGTGTGTGTGTGTGTGTGTGTGTGTTATCGTGCGCGCGCGCGTTTATGTGTATGTGCGGGAGGGGAGGGGGGGGCGCGCAACGCCCCCTCTCCCTCTCTCTCTCTCTCTCTCTCTCCCCTCCCCCTCTCACCGCGTCCTCTCTGGGCTCTCTCTCTCTCTCTCTCTCTCTCTCTCTCTCTCGTGTGTGTGTGTGTGTGCGTGTGTGTGTGTGTTTGTGTGTGTGTGTGTGTGTGTGTGTGTGTGTGTGGTGTGTGGTGTGTGGTGTGTGTGGTGTGCATGCATCGTGCAATGCGTGCATGCGTGCGTGCGTGCGTGCGTGTGTGCGTGTGTGTGTGTGTGTGTGTGGTGTGTGTGTGTGTGTGTGTGTGTTGTGTACATGCGCGCGCGCGCACGTTCTCGCAGCGCGATCTCTCTCTCTCTCTCTCTCTCCTCTCCGTCTCTCTCTCTCTCCTCTCTCTCCTCTCCTCTCTCGTTCTCTCTTCTCTGGTTCTCTGTCTGTCGTCTCTCTGTCTCATTGGTGTTGTCTGGTCTGCTGTCTGTCTGGTCTCATTGTGTGTTGTGGTGTCTCTCTTCTCCATCTCTCTCCCTCTCCTCTCTCTCTCTCTCTCTTCTCTGGGGGGGGGGGGGGCCTCTCTCTCCCTCTCTCGCCTTCCTCTCTGTGTGTGGTGTGTGTGTGTGTTGTGTGTGTGTGTGTGGTGTGGTTTGTGTGTGTGTGTGTGTGTGTGTGCTCGTTCTATTATCTCTTCTATCATTACACTCCCGGACCCTCTTCCCTGCACGCCTGCTCACGTCTTCTCACTCTCCAGCCGTGTCCTAAACTCGTTGCCCTGCTCATCATATTTGATGATCATGATATGTTTTCTCTGCTTATCTGCCTGTGTATCTACCTGTCTGACTACACGCCCGTGTGGCTTCTCTGTGTGTCCACATGCCTGTGTGTCCTTGTGTTCTCTCTCTATCTGTTCATCTGCTGATCCATCTCTCTGTCTGTCTGTCTCTGTTTGTTTTAGCGCTGAAAAAAAAAGTCATTCATGATTGCAGTTTGTGTTTGTTTGTTTGTTTTATCCTCAGATAAAACTAATGAACAGGTGGTTTGTGGTGTTAATGCCAGAATTATAAATTGTGGCGTTCTGCTGAGTGATAATATTCAAATGGTCATATCCTCGAAAGTCATAAATCATACATCATTTAGGTAAGTAATCGGTTCAACTGCGCACTATTTTCATGTTGACACTATGAAATGATGGATACGTTGTCAAAAATGTTATGCAATTCTTTTTTGTCTTACGGTGTTAACAGTGCCATTGATTTGTTTCCTACCGTATGGATCACAAAATGATCCGAAAACAAACAACAACAACAACAACAACAAATACTGAATTTCAGCACATGCCTGGTGAAAAAGCAAAACAAAACTGTCCAAGCGCTAATTTCGATAAAAAAACCGCCTCAAAGAAGAGCAAATAGCGGACTATGAACTAAGACGGGATGAAGGAAAACAAGAAACAAAGCTTGATTTATGGGCCAAATAAAGTCCACAGAACTTGCACACATACATATTACATACTACATGCATGCACACATACACATGCGCACACGCACACACATACATACATATCATACATACATACATACATAACAGACATACATACATGCATACATGCATGCATGGATGCATGCATGCATGCATGCAGACATATACATACATACATACATACATACTACATACATGCATACACTACATGCATAATAACTTGGATACACACATACATACAAACATACTTGCACACATGCGTCCACAAAGAGACAAGTAGATGCCGACCAGAATATATACATACAGGCAGACATATGCCGTGCTCTTTTAAGTTAACAGGCTGTAAGCAAGCCAAGCACTAGTAAAGTAAGTAAGAAGTAAGTAAGTACCGAGGTCGGGTAAGTAAGTAACGTAGGTAGTA
>JADBJO010005241.1:0-15000 GCA_016801955.1 Conus betulinus
CGGTCCTCCTGGAACCGGAAGGCCTGCACGGCGACGTCACACATCTTGAAGAGCAGCGCCCGGCCCTCCGGCTCCAGGACGTCCACCCGGATGAAGACGGAGGCAGCGAGCGACGGGGGTACCGCCATCACGGGCGGACACGTTGACATAGTAGGTGTAGCCGTTGATGAGGCGGGCTGAGGGTTTCAGGTAGAATTCCCCTGTGTACAGCCCCGATTGGTGATGATCACATTGTTCGTCTCCAGGGTTGTTTAAACAGCCCTCCTATCACAAACACGCTATCAAGAAAGGCAAACAAACAAACAAACAAAAAACAGTCCTGTCAAAAGTGGACATTGAAAGGGGTCTACGAAATAAAGAAAGCTTGCGTATTGCACTGACAACCATTTCGCGATGTTTTCCTTGCCGGTGAAAAACTGCGCGCGCGCGCGCGCGCGCGCGCGCGCACGCACACACACACACACACACACACACACACACACACACACACACACACACACACACACACACACGCGCGCATACACACACACGCACGCACGCACGCACGCACGCACGCACACACACACACACACACACACACACACACACACACACACACATGTACGCACGCACGTACGCACGCACTCACGCGCGCGTGCACGCAAGCACACACACACACACACACACACACACACACACACACACACACACACACACACACACACACACACGCAAGCGCGCTCCCACAATAATAATTCATGCTCTGTAGACTGCTCTGTGTGGTTGCATGGTACCTGTTACTACTGTTCATTTTTTTTTCTTCTACTTTTGACAGTTATGTTAAAAATATCAATATATGTCATGCATGGCTATGCCTATTATATGTGTGGAATCTCTAGAAACTGTGTTTTTTTTTTCCTTTCTGAGCATATGCAAATTCTCATGTTATCTGATTAAGATAGGTGGAGGTAAAAAACAAAAACGAAAAAAAAAAAAACAAAACAAAACAAAACCACTACTACTTTCCACCCATCCAAGCCGTTGTCCCTTACAATCCTCCCCTTCCCCCCCCCCCCCTCCTCCCTTCCATCCTGTCTCCTACGAGCTTGTACCTGAGACAGCATCCACCCCGAAGACATCCTGGTGCTCGGTGGACTCCATGGAGTAGGTGACGTGACCTTCCACCCCTGTGTCGTCATCAAAGGCGGTCAGATTCACAGCACACTTTGCTGTTGGCAGGTAGCGTTGCCTATCACCTGAAACAGGAGTGACGTGGTGTTGTCTGTCTGTCAGGAATGACGCGGTGTTGCCTGCCTGTCAGGAATGACGTGGTGGTGTCTGTCTGCCAGGATTGACGTGGTGTTGTCTGTCTGTCTGTCAGGAATGACGCGGTGTTGTCTGTCTGTCTGTCAGGAATGACGCGGTGTTGTCTGTCTGTCAGGAATGACGTGGTGTTGTCTGTCAGAAATGACGTGGTGTTGTCTGTCTGTCAGGATTGACGTGGTGTTGTCTAGCTGTCAAGAGTGACGTGGTGTTGTCTGTCTGTCAGGAATGATGTGGTGTTGTCTGTCTGTCAGGAATGATGCGGTGTTGTCTGCCTGTCAGGATTGACGTGGTGTTGTCTAGCTGTCAAGAGTGACGTGGTGTTGTCTGTCTGTCAGGAATGACGCGGTGTTGTCTGCCTGTCAGGAATGACGCGGTGTTGTCTGCCTGTCAGGAATGACGTGGTGTTGTCTGTCTGCCAGGAGTGACGTGGTGTTGTCTGTCTGTCAGGAATGACGCGGTGTTGTCTGTCTGTCAGGAATGACGCGGTGTTGTCTGTCTGTCAGGAGTGACGTGGTGTTGTCTGTGTCAGGAATGACGCGGTGTTGTCTGTCTGTCAGGATTGACGCAATGTTGTCTGTCAGGAATGACGTGGGTGTTGTCTGTCTGTCAGGAATGACGCGGTGTTGTCTGTCTGTCAGGAGTGACGTGGTGTTGTCTGTCAGGAATGACGTGGTGTTGTCTGTCTGTCAGGATTGACGTGGTGTTGTCTAGCTGTCAAGAGTGACGTGGTGTTGTCTGTCTGTCAGGAATGATGTGGTGTTGTCCGTCTGTCAGGAGTGACGTGGTGTTTTCTAGCTGTCAGGAGTGATGTGGTGTTGTCTGTCTGTCAGGAGTGACGTGGTGTTGTCTGTTTGTCAGTGGTGACGTGGTGTTGTCTACCTGTCAGGAGTGACGTGGCGTTGTCTGTCTGTCAGGGGTGACGTGGTGTTGTCTACCTGTCAGGAGTGACGTGATGTTGTCTGTCAGGAGAGACGTGGTGTTGTCTGTCTGTTAGGAGTAATGTCGTGTTGTCTACCTGTCAGGAGTGACATTGTGTTGTCTACCTGTTAGGAGTGACGTGGTGTTGTCTGTCTATCAGGAGTGACGTGGTGTTGTCTTCCTGTCAGGAGTGACGTGGTGTTGTCTGTCTGTCAGGCGTGACGTGTTGTAATCTCTCTGTCAGAAGTGACGTGGTGTTGTCTGTCTGTCAGGCGTGACGTGGTGTTATCTCTCTGTCAGAAGTGACGTGGTGTTGTCTGTCTGTCAGGAGTGACGTGGTGTTGTCTGTCTGTCAGGAATGACGTGGTGTTGTCTGTCTGTCTGTCAGGAGTGGCGTGCTGTTGTCTGTCTGTCAGGAATGACGCAGTGTTGTCTCTCTGTCAGGAGTGACGTGGTGTTGTTGTCTGTCTGTCAGGAGTGACGTGGTGTTGTCTGTCTGTCAGGAGTGACGTGGTGTTGTCTGTCTGTCAGGAATGACGCGGTGTTGTCTGTCTGTCAGGAATGATGTGGTGTTGTCTGTCTGTCAGGAGTGACGCGGTGCTGTCTGTCTGTCAGGAATGATGTGGTGTTGTCTGTCTGTCAGGATTGACGTGGTGTTGTCTGTCTGTCAGGAGTGACGTGGTGTTGTCTAGCTTTCAAGACTGACGTGGTGTTGTCTGTCTGTCAGGAATGAGTGGTGTTGTTGTCTGTCTGTCAGGAATGACGCGGTGTTGTCTGTCTGTCAGGAATGACGTGGTGTTGTCTGTCTGTCTGTCAGGAGTGTGACGTGGTGTTGTCTGTCTGTCAGGAATGACGTGGTGTTGTCTGTCTGTCTGTCTGTCAGGAGTGACGTGGTGTTGTCTGTCTGTCAGGAATGACGTGGTGTTGTCTGTCTGTCTGTCAGGAGTGACGTGGTGTTGTCTGTCTGTCAGGAATGACGTGTGTTGTCTCTCTGTCAGGAGTGACGTGGTGTTGTCTGTCTGTCAGGAGTGACGTGGTGTTGTCTGTCTGTCAGGAATGACGCGGTGTTGTGTGTGTCTGTCAGGAGTGACGCGGTGTTTGTCTTCCTGTCAGGAGTGACGCGGTGTTGTCTGTCTATCAGGAGTGACGCGGTGTTGTCTGTCTGTCAGGTCTTTGTGTTCATTGTTCCGAATACTGTTTGTCTTGCCCGAGGAAGACGTAAGAGGTCGAAACGTGTCGTGTTTGTCCTGTAATTTATGGATTCCAGTTATCCGGCGGATTTATTTTGTTAAAAGGAAAATGTATCCTGTGGAGCGCATCACACTTGACTGTGTAGTGGTCCCTGTCTTGCCTTCTGATCGTCCAGATATTTGACAGACAGGCAGGGGAGACAAGAAGAGAGGCACAGATAAAAAAAAAGCAATAAAAGAAAGGAAAACACACACACACACACACACACACACACACACACACACACACACACACACACACACACACACACACACACCCACACACACACAAAAAACACATACACACACACACACACACACACACACACACACACACACACACACACACACACACACACCACACACACACACACACACACACACACACACACACACACACACACACACACACACACACACACACACACACACACACACACACACACACACACACACACACACGCACACACACACACACACACACACACACAACACACACACACACACACACACACACACACACACACACAACACAACACACACACCACACACACACACACACAGAGAAGTCACCTCTAAGTTGTAATAAATCTTGGTGAAAGCCGGCGGGTTGTTGTTGTCGAGGATGTAGATGGTGACACTGGCCGTTGACGTCAGAGCAGGACTGCCACCGTCCACCGCCAGAATCACAAATTCCAACGGGTCGTTGTTCTTCTTGACGATGTCCGCTTTCACCTTGATTACCCCCGATGCCGACACCTGCCACACGATGCCCACCAGAAGAGAAACAGATGCGCGCGTGTGTTGTCTATATCTACCCTCCGTAAACGGTAATAGCGGGGGGGAAACTTGATTCAGGTAACGACTCGCTTCGTTTAAGAAAACAGCTTAAGTGAAAATGCTCTTCCATGCTAGTTTCACACAAGCTGGCTACACTAACTCAAGCATCTTGTTTCCGAATCATAAGCATCAAGTTCTTTATCAAAAAACCACCAGAACGGTGAAATCACCGGCTGTAATGCACTTAGATACAAGCACGCTTGTGCTCGCGCATAAAGAGAGAGAGAGGGAGAGAGAGAGAGAGAGAGAGAGAGAGAGAGAGAGAGAGAGAGAGAGAGAGAGAGAGAGGAGAGAGAGAGAGGGAGGGAGGGAGGGAGAGAGAGAGAGAGAGAGAGGAGACAGACAGACAGACAGACAGACAGAGTGACTTAACATATTTTGTACCATCAGCTTACATACGAAGCTCTGGCAAAGGTATTGTTCATTCATAAATAACGATTATCGCAGACACACACAGGTACAAAACGTGGTATCCTCCTCATCAAATGCACACTTCTAAAAACTGCCGCCAAAAAGTCATCCCCTAGAAAAAAAAAGAAAGAAAAAAAGGAAAAAAACGCTGATCAACAGAGAAATCGAGTGTGAAGCGGAAATGATACAAGCAACGTTGGATTAATCAATGTCAGATTCTCTTCACGCCCAACGATTCAAAAGGAATACAAAGGAAATGAAAACATGATTGATGTGGTAAGAATGGCGTGAGCCCCTTTAGACCACAACAGCGCCAGAGTGGGGGATTGGGATCATTCTCTTCACCTATCAGGGGACGTTACCGTGCATGGTAGATGGCGCGAACAACATGGCGGCACATTGCCCGGTAAGATTGTGTTCTAACCTTTAGTCCTTGAAAGGCAACATTGATCTTCTCTGTGTACTGAGCATGGGGACTTGAAAACACAGCTATGCCGAATCTGCATTAGCTTGTGTAATTTTTTTTTTTTTTTTTTTGTTAATCTAAACAGATTCTTTACACTGACGTATGTGTCCGACTTGGTGATCTGGTCAATACTATAAACTGTCTGGTATACATCACTGAAAAACAGGTCACCTGTTGATATGACAAATACTGGGAAAAATTGTATTCATCTGCATATGTGTCCATCTATTGTCTACGTGGTTTGACTGTGTTAAAGCTTTCATGAGGGTGAAAGGAACATTTTTTCTGAAACAAAATGTTTAATCGCACACACACACACACTCACACACACACACACACACACACACACACACACACAACCACACACACACACACTGGATCTTATCTTCTTTCTTTCTGGAGGTTGTAGGCGCCCGACTTTCGGATTTGTGCAAGATGGCGACGAGGCAAGCTGTTTGTCAGAGAGCTCTCTGCAAATACTTGAATTAAGTTGTTTTGAATTCAGTTGGAAGCCAGAAGTGATAGTTCGAGTGAGAGTGGTGTGGTGAAGGTGAACTAACAGCGGGATGGTAGACGTGAGCACCTGGCGGGCCAGAATTGGTCAATTTGGATTCAAAGTGAAATGTAGGTCAAGTCAGGTGTGTCTGAACTACAACACGGCAGGTGACACGGAACGTTGGGCATTGAGTGATCTCCTCCTGGCGACTGTGTTGTGTTTATTTTTTGGGACAATGTGCTACAGCGTCGTGGAGAATGTGAAAACTGTCTATTGTGAACACAGCAGTAGAGTCTCACTTATACAGATGGAGCACCTTCAACAAGGCACTTACCTCTTCACTGACACGGTAGGTCATTCGTCGAGTAACAGTGCACATTATCAGCTATTGCTGCACATCGTTGTGTCAGTGTGTGTTATGACAAACTTGTGGCTCTCACTCAAAAAAATTCTTCTGAGCGGAGATGTAGAGCTTAACCCTGGACCTGACTCTAGAAAGGGAGAATTGGAAAAAAATGATATAATACTTTCCAACAAGATTGACCAAGTGTTAAAATGCTTTTGAAGTACAAAATCAGAAAATGGAAGAACATGCAGCAAGAGCGAATGGAGAGTTCAGAGACATTAAACAAACGTTAGTGACAGTGGATGAAAAATGTGAGGACATTAAAAAGCGATGTGACAGGTTGGAAAGAAAAGAAAAAACCACCTTTTGACAAATAAAGTGTTAGAACTAACAGATGAATTACGTGCAGTGTCAACAGAAATGGCAACAGCAAGACAAGAAAGAAAAAACAGTTTCAGAAACTGTAAAACTCATGCAAAATCAGATGAACGAAATGGATGAAGAGATTGATCGCTTAGAATCGTTTTCACGACGCGACAACCTTCGATTTTTCGGCATTCCCGAAAGTGACCGTGAGGACTACACACAGTGTGCAAATGCTGTCATTGACGCTTTGAACGAGGCTGATGGCGACACAACCTGGACTACTGATGACGTGATCAGAGCACATCGAGTGGGGCGGGCAAGAAACGGAAATCCAAGAGTTATGATCGCGAAATTTCGAAACTGGAACGACAAAATGTTCGTGATCAGAGACAAAATCGTTTCGAAGCCGGCTTGAAAACATCGGCATACGTGTTGCCCAATGACCTGACACGACGACAAGCGGTCATGGTTGCACGAGCAAAGCGTGAAGGAAGGACAGGCAGCCTACTTTGTCCGGGGGAAGATGGTGGTTGGCCCCCCAGGCGAGCTGACCCACGCACTTACGCCGAGGTGACGGCTGGACGGGAAACGACGACGACCCGGGGACCAAGGGGAATGGACACGGTGGCAGTCCAGTCGGTGAGGGACTCCTCCCTGACGGCAGCAGCAGCGACGACAGAGGCGGCGCCGACAACATCGGGGTCAGGGGACACGGCCGGTGTGAGGGATGATGAGGGGTTTCCTGACCAAGGGACTGGGGATCACCGTGGTGACGTGTTGTGTCGTCAGGAGGATTCCGCACGTGACCGTGGGCAGCCAGCCAGTCGGCAACACACACACGGACGACAGACTGGATCCACTACACAGCGTGTTGTGAACGGGGGTGGGAACAGGGGAGGTGGGGTCGGTCGGTCCTCGGAATGCTACTGGTGGGGGTGGAAAATGGGAGAGGTGGGGGGTAACACCCGACAGGCACGTGAAACTGTGACTGAACGAAGAGAGAGAGTCACGGGGTGGAAAAATCACAGGGAAAAATGCGGACCTTTCTCAGTGGTGGTGGCGGTGTCAACACACAGCCAGTGACAGCCAGCGCAGACTACGGTCCGACTCCAGCCAGAAATAGGACAGAGCGCGACCACAGGCACAAGAAATAAAATTCCTGAACTACAAATGTAGAAAACTTGTTTTCAAAAAATGAATGATGTGTCCTTTGTACAATATATTGATAAGTTTGATGTTGTGTTGTTTGTTTAACGGAAACCTTTGTTAGTGATAATTTTGACTTTAGTTATATCTTCCCTCAGTTCCTAAAATATAGTGCTCCAGCCGAAAAACTGTCAAATCAAGGTCGAAATTCAGGCGGAGTGCTATTACTTATAAATAATAAATATGAAAAATATGTAGAAAGGATAAGAGTGGATTGTTCTAATGTTGTTATGATAAAAATGAGTAAAGAATTGTTAAGCATTGATAAAGATTTGATTTTAACAGCATGTTATGTTCCACCCGAGGGTTCCCCTGCATACATGAACTCAAACTTAAAGGACGGGATTGCGATGATGTAGAAGACGAGTTACTTGGACATAGTGAGATAGAGAAAGAAAATGTGTATATGATGATTTGTGGTGATTTGAATGCTAGAACTGGGCGTGAGCAGTCAAGACTGGAGAGAATGGAAAATTATTGTTTGGGTTTTCATGATCATGATGATGATGATGATGGTGGTGATTGTGATGACGCACCTGAACGTCGGTCAAAAGATTGTGTCGTTAACAATTTTGGAAAGTCTTTGTTAGACTTATGTTTTTTTTTTCTTTAGAAATTATAAATGGATCATGTGAGAATGATTTTGACGGAAATTTCACTTTTGTGGCACCACAAGGTGATAGTGTCATCGATTATTTTATTGTTTTCAGAAGGTTTATCATCGTTTTGTGACTTGTTTGTTAGTAATTGCTTGTTTTCATGGCATCTGCCTGTTGAGCTTACATGGTTACCCAATCAAAAATGTGTGATGGAACAACCAGAGAAACCGATTATTACAATAGAGGAAAAGATAAATATGGTCAGATAATTTTGTAGATTCATTCAAAAATGAAATAAATTCTGAAAACTTTAAAGCACTTATTGATAAGGCGTATGCAGAAGTAAGTAAAGATGTAAATACCTCATTAGAAATATTCACAAATGCATTGTACGCCGCTGGTGGCTGTTTCATCAGAACATTGGGTCGTAGGAGAACAAAAGATAATCCATGGTTTGATAAAGAATGTAAAGCACAAAGAACAATAGTGGAACGGTTCCTGAAGAGTTTTCAAAGAGCAAGATCTGAAGAATATAGAAAGCATCAGAAGGAATTATATGTGAAAGAAAGGAAGAAATACACAGATCTTAAAAGAGATAAAAAGAGGGGGCATGATGAAATCAGACTTGAAAAACTGAAACAATCTAGCAAAGATCCAAAGCTGTTCTGGAAAACGGTAAGAGAGAAACAATAGGAAATCAGTGATATATAATGATATTAACATCAAACAATGGAGAGATCACTTTTTTAAGGTCTTTAACGACCTGGACGATACTGAAAGAAATGATGGTATTTATTTTGAAAATGAGGATCAAGAAGAAGCACAAGAATTTTTTGATGAACACATAACTAAGAGGAAATAAAAAAGAGTTTAAAAAACTTAAAGAATGGTAAAAGTGCTGGACCAGATAGGATCATTAGTGAAATGATGAAATGTGCCGGTGACAGTATTATAGACTATCTTCAGATGTTGTTTAATAGGCTGTATGATACTGGTGCTTTCCCAAAAGAATGGTGTAAATCTATAATAGTCCCAATCTTTAAAAAAGGAGATGTACCCACAACCCTGATAACTACCGAGGTGTAGCCCTAACTAGCGCAGTGAGTAAAGTTTACACCTACATTTTAAACAGGAGACTGACCGCATGGGCTGAACGGGAGGAAAAAAATCATAGAAGAACAGGCAGGATTCAGAAAAGAAGATATAGCACACCATCGACCACATGTTTACGCTATATGCTATGGTACAGTCTTATTTATTGACAAATAAGAAACTATATGTAGCCTTCATCGACTTTCGGAAAGCATTTGACTCTGTGAATAGAAATATATTATGGGATGTGCTAAGAAAAGCAGGTGTTCAAGGTAAATTATTATACAGGTCACTGAAGGGGGTTTATAATTCAGTACTAGCCTGTGTTAGGGATAAGGGTTTATATTCAGATTATTTTGGATGCCCTCAAGGTGTAAAGCAAGGATGTTTATTGAGTCCACAAAAATTTTCTTTCTTTATAAATGAATTGGCTCAAGAAATTATAGAAAGGGAAGGCACGGGATCCAGTTAATACCAGGTATGACAGAAGTTTTTCTGTGTGCTATTTGCAGATGATGTGATTCTTGTTTCAGATACGCCAGTTGGACTGCAGAATCAATTAAATGCACTAAACGGAGAGAGGCGGATAGGCTAAAATAACGGTTAATATGGATAAGACAAAGATAATGGTTTTCAGAAAGGGAGGGTATTTGGCTAGGCATGAAAAATGGTGGTATGGCGACTTAGAAGTTAAAGTTGCAAATAACTACAAATACTTAGGTCTAATTTCACAACTAAACTAAGTATGAGTAAGGCATGGATGGAAATGTATAGAAAAGGAAGGAAAGGAGTTATTGAGATTTTAAGATCTTTAAGGAAGTTGAAATGTATTGAACCTACTATATTTTGGAAACTTTTTGATTCACAAGTGGAACCTATGATAACATATGGAGGAGAAATATGGGGTTTATTGGAAAATGACCTTATGGAAAAGGTGCACACACTGGCGATTAACGTTTTTTAAAACATCCTTTACACAGCTCTAATAAAATGTCATATGGAGAAAAAACGGTAGATACCCCTTGCAAATACGTTCCAAAACTAAGTGTGTCAGGTACTGGCTACGTCTTGTAAAAACTTCCACAAAGCAGAATTAATAAACAAGCATATTATATGTTGCTAAGACAACATGAAAATGGAAGACAAAACTGGGCTTCTGGAGTAAAAAATCTCCTTTTCGAAACTGGATTTGGATTTGTATGGGAATAACAGGGGTGTTGAGAACGACAAACTTTTTATCCTAGAATTTAAAGAGCGTTTGATATCCTCCTACCAACAGATCTGGCACTCTGAATTAGAAAATAGTGAGAAATACTCTTGGTTCTTGCGCTTTAATAGTGATTTACAGCCAGAAAAGTATTTATCGGTTGTAACGCGCGAAAATGGCATAGGGATTCATTAGCACGCTTTCGAACAAGGACCCTGGTCTATACACTAGAGAAAGATGGTATGGTATATCTATAATGAACCTAACTGTATCTGTCCAGTTTGTAAAAAAAAATATATAGAAGATGAATTTCACTTTTTCTTTCAGTGTGAGGTGTATAATAAGGTACGGTACGGGGAAAATGCGATGTCTTTAAATCAGTCTTAGCAGAAGAACGTGACTTAGTCACCCTGTTACAGAGTGATAGTGAAAAGAACTTAAAGTCTATTGCTAAATTTATCGCAGAAGCAAAATATTCTTCGAAAAAGGAAGCTTTTCAATACTTAAGTAGAATTAAAGTTCTTTCCTATTAAGTCCTATTGTCCTCTCAACTGATTGACTAGGCCTGTNAACCCGTTGTGTACATAGAGGGTGGATTGTCGGCGCCTAGAACGTTTTGGCAAGGCGCTATTCCAGGTCATGCTATGATAATGGATGATGATGAATAATGCTGAGATGATGATGATGTGATGATGATGATGATGATGATGATGCTTATGTTATTATTACTTAGTAGTAGTAGTAGTAGTAGGAGTAGTAAGAGTTACTAGTAGTAGTAGTAGTAGTAGTAGTAGCAGTATCATTATTGTTATATTACTATTATCATAATATAGTTAGCATTAGTAGTAGTAGTAAGTCGTAGTAGTAGTAGTATCATCATTATTATACCATTCATTAGTTATCATTACACACACACACACACGCACACACAAAAACACACACACACACACAAACACACACACACACACACACACACACAACACAACACACACACGTGCACGTGCTCGCGCACATTTACTTACATGAAGAAGCGGAACTGGATGATACAGACCGGTGATCTTAGTCTGCACAACAAAAAAGTAACTGCCTTCATTTAGAATTGTGTGTGTGTGTGTGTGTGTGGTTGTGTGTGTGTGTGTGTGCGTGTGTGTGCGTGCGTGCGCGCCGCGCGCGCGCAGGCGCGTGTGTGTGTGTGTGTGGGTGTGTGTGTGTGGTGTGTGGTGTGTGTAGTTGTGTGTGGTGTGTGTGTGCGCGCCGCGCACGTGTGTGTGTCTGTTGTGTGTGTGTGTGTGTGTGTGTTGTGTGTGTGTGTGTGTGTGTGTGTGCGCGCGCGCAGCGCGCGCGTGTTGTGTATGTGTTTGTGTGTGTGTGCGTTTGTGTGTGTGTGTGTGTATGTGTGTGTGTGTGTGTGTGTGTGTGGTGTGGTGTGTGGTGTGTGTGTTTGTGTGTGTGAGCGCGCGCATGTGTTTGTGTGTGTGTGTGTGTGTGTGTGTGTGGAGAGAGAGAGAGAGTGGAGAGAGGGAGAGAGAGTTAGATTTAGAGGGAGAGGGAAGAGAGACAGACAGACAGACAGACAGAGAGAGAGACCGACAGACACACACACACACGTGCCACTCTTGTTCTTCTCGCGATTCCCAGATCCGGCGTCTGGGATAAAGGCATCCCTCCGCTGATGCGAACCTACGTTGTTACCGTATTCTTTTGATTCAGGTTTCTTTTTTTTTTTTTTTTTTTAAGCATTTCTATGCTGTTTCCATGAAAACGATAATCATAGGATTGGCTTGAAGTTCAAATCTAGATACTGGAATGAAGTTTGCAACGTTTGCCATAAACAATCAAACGAGATCGAAAACACCGATAATAATCGGCCAAAACGATTAGCTAGATTCAACTATTATAGTATCAAACATGACGTGTTTTTGCTTGCACTGTGGGTGAGGTATTTGCAAAGGTCGCAGCAGTTTATGCTTTCGAATGGACCTTTGATTCTTGTATGTACACACACACACACACACACACACACACACACACACACATGTATATATGTGTATACAATGATGGAAGGATTGTTAACCTGCACTTGTTTTCCCATACTACTTCATTGTTCGGCATTATATTGCTTGGTCACTAAGTGGGCGATTGCATCTCTTAGGAGATGCAAGTAAAGGTTGTTTTGCACAAATTGTTAGCCGCTCACAATGCTTGGGTTATTGAACAGCAGAGGTGACCAGTTATACTGTTCCACATCTTTTGATCTCCCTTGCATCCCTAAATCGATCCTCAGGCATAGGCTCAAAGATTGTCCCCTACACTTTATACTGTTTGCATAATGTTTTTAGTTTTTTCAGCAACCTTTTTTTTTCCTCTGCACACACTTTGTTTTGTTGTTTCATTTACTACCTTTCGCTGGCTGCCTTGAGGGTGCTGTTGGATTCTTTCTTGAACCCTTGGTGGTGAGAACACCACAGATTTACGGAGTGTGTGTACACAACCAGCCGTGTCTCCCTGCTAATCTCTAACCATAAAAAGATCTAACAACAAGCGATTGATATAGATCTGCAGAGGGATTGCGAGGGTTCCCCAATACAGCTAATGGATGGTTTTTTTTTTTTAGTTATACATCTCACAGTTTTCTTCATTATCAACCCCTTTTGATTTATGTTACATTACAAATCTTTGCCAAGTCATTAATGTATTGGTGGAAAATTTGTTTATCTGCACTTGTTTTCTGTACTACTTAACTGTTCAGCATTGTGTGTGTGTGTGTGTGTGTGTGTGTGTATATATATATATATATGATTGGGGTGATGGTGGGTGGGGGCCTGACAACACCCCACCGCCCTTGCAGCCCGCTGATTCCACCCCCCCCCCCCCCCCCTCTCTAAAAGAACTGAAAATTCGCCAACGTGGTTATAGTTGTGAGCTTAACGTCATTATACAGTTGCGTCTACCTAGGGATGGCGGGTTTATAGAAATACGTCATTTATACTGATCACAAGTCTCTGTAATGCGTCACTGTCAATAACAAGCATTGATAAAGGCAATCATCGAAATATATGCTGTCAAGAAACTGTTGTTGTTATGTACTCGTACATTATATATATATATATATATATATATATATATATATATATATATATATATATATGTGTGTGTGTGTGTGCGCGCGCCATAAAAAAAAAATAAATAAAATAAAAAAAAAATCTGGGCTTCTGCCTCTGATACATGGGGAATGCGCCCTCAGAAAGTGTTTGAAAATGTTTACTCTAAATCGTGTGCTTTTTGAGTCCTCTACGATTACTTTCTTACGTTTCAAAAGGAGTAGGCACGCAATTTTGGACTCGGCGTCTGCTGAAAACACGATGGTTTTTGGCAAGAGATATCCCCCGGGTGGTTTCTGGACTGATCAAACTTTGGATTCGTAACTTAACTACCTGACAAGTAATGTTCCTGACAAGTAATGTTTATTCAATGAAGGGGGTTGCATGGGAATGATATCGTCTGGATCTGTGTCTGATAGTGCAGGCAAATTCATTTAATTCGCTTAGGTCTTAATGAATCACGCGACTAAAGAGTGCATGCAAAAACTTTGCCTCCATCGCGTCATTTTTGGAGCCATCGCATTTCGTTAAATTTTAACTGAACTCTTGATTTAACGAAAACTCGGGTGTTTCATCGTGCCTGGAATTAGTGATCAATAGCGTGGAGAAGGCTTTTAATTATGAAATAAAGTCGATATCCCTATCTTTTTTCCGTTTCGTTTGTTTGTTTGTTTTTTCATTTATTTTATTTTATTTTTTTTATAGAACGACCTGTATATTTTCAGTGGCATTTTAGATGATCACAACGTAGTTGTTAAGAAATGCATATCGAGTCTTTGATTTTGAGCTTTATCACAGACTACCTGCCAAAAAAGAGGAGGACGGGGGTGGCAAGGAAGCGTGTGCCGTGTGTCTTTTTATTCATTTTTAGTCTGTTTTAAGGTTATGGGCTTTTTAATTAAAAAAAAAAAAAAAAGCGTTATTTTAGATGATTTCAGATGGATATGAAACGCAGTATCTTTTCTTTGACATTTAGTGGGGTTTTTTGTTTGTTTTTTTGTTTTTGTTTTTTTTTTTTTGTCTGGGAATACCAAAAAAGTTTACGGTATTTTGCCATTCGTATGTTAACGAACGAAGTTTTCTAAATGTTGTATTCCATTCATGAAGATACCTGAGGCGAACACTCCTTGTGATTTTCAATTTTGTTTATTCTGAGCGGTTTTTTTTTTTTTTTTTTTTTGACACTTTAGGGTTTCCCTTGATTTTTTAGAAAAATTCCTGCTTTTTCTTCAGAGGCTTTAGACCTGGTCCTCATGCCGCTGTTGCCAAGAAATGTGTACGAAAGAAAGGGGAGTAAACGTGCTCACACAGGGGGAACAATACACAAGACTGGTACACCATTGTCAGGGGATTTAAAGGGGACCGTATCGAGAGGTTCCACTGTACAGAACAGGGTTTGACATGTCTGTTATATAACA
>JADBJO010005241.1:20000-32500 GCA_016801955.1 Conus betulinus
CAGGTCATAATTGCTATTATACGACGAGTCCTTATCCAACAAAACATGGAAGTGCTGACACCAGTTAACTAAAGGCATAATATTCTTCAGTTGTTAGAGAGAGAGAGAGAGAGAGAGAGAGAGAGAGAGAGAGAGAGAGAGAGGGGGGGGGGGGAGGGGGGGGGGTTTAACGGAAATAAATGGATAAGCTGACATATCTCTTTATGAAAGGACATACGAAAAATAAAAAAAATAAAAACAAACAAAACAAAGAAGACCTAAACGTTATGAGAATAACCTATTTGGACAACTGCTACACGATCAAGTTCCAAGAGATGTAAACCAAATAATATGTGCTATGTAAAAGTATTAACGTACACAAATATTTCTGCAAACGCGAACTCGCACACGTCTTAAACCATGTTCGACCCTTTTCACACACACACACACACACACACACACACACACACACACACACACACACACACACACACACACACGCACGCATGCACGCACATACGCACACACACCATTTTACTTATGTTAAAAAAAAGGCGAATGCATCGAAAACACACACACACACACACACACACACACACACACACACACACACACACACACACACACACACACACACACACACACACAGCGCTCGCGCGCGCAAGCACACACACACACACACACACACACACACACACACACACACACACACACACACATAACACTTCACTTATGGCATTTGAATTTGGCCATTTGCCTACATATTTATTCCTTCGATACACGCACTCGTTTCCGGTCTGTCCTATTAAAATATACAGTTCACACACACACACACACACACACACACACACACGGTTCAAATGTTTCTTTCGTGTTAATATACAGAAATTTAGATTAAAACACTTTTAACAAAAGAAAAAAAAAAAAAAGAAAGAAACTTGAAACCTTTTAATGATAAAAAAGCAAAAAAACAAATAACATGACGACATAAAAAACACCAGACGAACAAATGTCACACCGGTGGACCGACCAGACAGGCTGTAACCTGGGGTACCCTCGGCGTCCGACGTGAAAACTCTGCGAGCGTCGGGCTCTGCTATGTAGTTCTTCACCCAGTATCGGTGGTCAACAGACTCGGTGACGTCTTCCTCCAGGAAGTACACCCACACGTCTACCTCTGGGGAGCTAGGTGGGGTGACACACGTGAGACAGAACGATCAGAGCAGGTGGGAAAAGAGCGTGGGAGGCGGTGGGGGTGGGGGGAGGGGTGGGGGTTGAGGACGGGAGGATGGACTGGGTGGGGGATATGATGACAGAAGAACCGGATGAATAACACCTTCGCTCCTTTCTGACGTTGGCCAGTAAAGCTGCTAACACGAGGAAAAGGAGATCAAGGAAAAGAAATGACAATTCACATTGATGTTTCTTAATTTGCGACCATCACTGAAAAACCGCTTCAAAGGCATTTGGGGGGGGGGGGGGGGGGGGGGGGGGGTGTTTCTTCTCTAAATTTTCTTATTCATCAACATAGGACCAGGGACATAGAGTCTTCGGAAGAGGAAGATATAGGGGTCCGGAATCTATCAATGCTCACCTCATCTCCTCTTTACTAACCTTTTTTTTTTTTCCCGTCGTGTGTGTGCGTGTGTGTGTGCGTGTGTGTGTGTGTGTGTGTGTGTGTGTGTGTGTGTGTGTGTGTGTGGTGTGTGTGTGTGTGTGTGTGTGTGTGTGTGTGTGTGTGTGTGGTGCGTGTGTGTGTGTGTTTGGGATTCCCATTCTCTATTTCCCCCCCACTGTCTTTTTTTTTTTTTTTTTTTTTGCCTTGCTGACTGTCACTCGGATGTTTTTTTTTTTTCTTCTTTTTTCTTTTTTAAGAAAATAAGTACTGTAACTGTCAAACATGAACAAACGAATCACAAGACAAAACTCGACGCGTTTTGATCTCGTAGGTCTTCTTCAGGCGAGTTCAACAACACCCAGGACAACGAACATGAAGAACGAGCAATCACTGATGTCACTGAATTCGGCGCAAGTTGGGCGTTGAAAACCTCATTTCATTCTGCGCCATATTTTACACATATAAGTGATTGCTCATTCTTCATTTTCATTGTCCTGAGCGTTGTTCGTCTTGTGTTGTCTTGTGATTTGGTTGTCCATGTTGTCTGGCGGAGACATTTCAAATACTTTTTTTTTTTAAATACTGCCGCCATAGTTCTTTGCTTTTGGCGGTGACTGGTGAGCCGACTTGGCTTGCACCGTTTCCTTCAATGAAAATGCGATGTTTAATGACCAGACATGTGAATGAAATGCATGAAAGGTAAATGAAACGCTTCGTAAGGATAACATTGATTCCATCATCCTTTTTTGGCTCTTCTTTTTGTTATGATCAGTCCTAAAGAATTTGACAAGATAAACGACTGCTCAGTCTTCATTTTTTGTTGTTGTCCTGAGTCTTGTTTCTCTTCCCTGAAGAAGACCTAGGAGGTCGAAACGCGTCGTGTTTTGTCTTGAGCTTCGTTCGTCATGTTGTCAGGCGTTTGACTTATTGGAACTATTCCATATGATTTTTAAGATTTGGGTTGGATTCCGGCCTACAGTCACCTCATTCTGCCTCTTACTATGGGCGACAGTAGAGTGAAAAAAAAAAAGAAGAAAATCTAGACTCACTTGTCCAGCACACACAGCAGTCTGACCACAGCTGTGGAATACTGGTCCTGCTGACGTATGACCGCCTGCACCTGCTGCAAGAAGCGGTCCTCCTGGAACCGGAAGGCCTGCACGGTGACGTCACACATCTTGAAGAGCAGCGCCCGGCCCTCCGGCTCCAGGGACATCCACCCGGATGAAGACGGAGGCAGCGAGCGACGGGGTACCGCCATCACGGGCGGACACGTTGACATAGTAGGTGTAGCCGTTGATGAGGCGGGCTGAGGGTTTCAGGTAGAACTCCCCTGTGTACAGCCCCGATTGGTGATGATCACATTGTTCGTCTCCAGGGTTGTTTAAACAGCCCTCCTATCACAAACACGCTATCAAGAAAGGCAAACAAACAAACAAACAAACAAAAAACAGTCCTGTCAAAAGTGGACATTAAAAGGGGTCTACGAAATAAAAGAAAGCTTGCGTATTGCACTGACAACCATTTCGCGATGTTTTCCTTGCCGGTGAAAAACTTGCGCGCGCGCGCGCGCGCGCACACACACACACACACACACACACACACACACACACACACACACACACACACATACACACACACGCGCGCATACACACACACGCACGCACGCACGCACGCACACACACACACACACACACACACACATACACACACACACACACACACACACACACACATGTACGCACGCACGTACGCACGCACTCACGCGCGCGTGCACGCAAGCACACACACACACACACACACACACACACACACACACACACACACACACACACACACACACGCAAGCGCGCTCCCACAATAATAATTCATGCTCTGTAGTCGCTCTGTGTGGTTACATGGTACCTGTTACTACTGTTCATTTTTTTTTCTTCTACTTTTGACAGTTATGTTAAAAATATCAATATACGTCATGCATGGCTATGCCTATTATATGTCTGGAATCTCTAGAAACTGTTTTTTTTTTTTCCTTTCTGAGCATATGCAAATTCTCATGTTATCTGATTAAGATAGGTGGAGGTAAAAAACAAAAACGAAAAAAAAACAAAACAAAACAAAAAAAAAACACTACTACTTCCACCCATCCAAACCCGTTGTCCCTTACAATCCTCCCCTCCCCCCCCCCTTCTCCTCCCTTCCATCCTGTCTCCTACGAGCTTGTACCTGAGACAGCATCCACCCCGAAGACATCCTGGTGCTCGGTGGACTCCATGGAGTAGGTGACGTGACCTTCCACCCCTGTGTCGTCATCAAAGGCGGTCAGATTCACCAGCACACTTTGCTGTTGGCAGGTAGCGTTGCCTATCACCTGAAACAGGAGTGTACGTGGTGTGGTGTCTGTCTCTCTGTCAGGTGTTGACGTGGTGTTGTCTGTCTGTCTGCCAGGAATGACGCGGTGTTGTCTGCCTGTCAGGAATGACGTGGTGTTGTCTCTGTCTGTCAGGAGTGACGTCTGTGTTGTCTACCTGTCAGAAGTGACGTCGTGATGCTGTCTGTCAGGAATGGCGTGGTGTTGTCTACCTGTCAGGAGTGACGTGGTGTTGTCCGTCTGTCAGGAATGACGTAGTGTTATCTACCTGAAAGGAGTGACGTGGTGTTGTCTGTCTGTCAGGAATGACGTAGTGTTGTCTACCTGTCAGGGGTGACGCAGTGTTGTCTCTCTGTCAGGAGTGACGTAGTGTTGTCTACCTGTAAGGAGTGACATGGTGCTGTCTTTCTGTCAGGAGTGACGCGTGGTGTTGTCTGTCTGTCAGGAGTGACGTGGTGTTGTCCACCTGTAAGGAATAACGTGGTGTTGTCTACCTGTCAGGAGTGACATGGTGTTGTCCCACCTGTTAGGAGTGACGTGGGGTTGTCTGTCTATCAGGAGTGACGTGGTGTTCTCTGTCTGTCAGGAGTGACGTGGTGTTGTCTACCTGTCAGGAGTGACGTTATGTTGTCTCTCAGTCACGAGTGACGTGGTATTGTCTCTCTGTCAAAAGTGACGTGGTGTTGTTGTCTGTCTGTCAGGAGTGACACGGTGCTGTCTCTTTGTCAGGAGTGACGTGGTGTTGTCTGTCTGTCAGGAGTGACGCGGTGTTGTCTGTCTGTCAGGAGTGACGTGGTGTTGTCCACCTGTCAGGAATAACGTGGTGTTGTCTACCTGTCAGGAGTGACATGGTGTTGTCCACCTGTTAGGAGTACCTGTCAGGGGTTGTCTGTCTATCAGGAGTGACGTGGTGTTCTCTGTCTGTCAGGAGTGACGTGGTGTTGTCTACCTGTCAGGAGTGACGTTATGTTGTCTCTCAGTCACGAGTGACGTGGTATTGTCTCTCTGTCAAAAGTGACGTGGTGTTGTCTGTCTGTCAGGAGTGACACGGTGCTGTCTCTTGTCAGGAGTGACGTGGGTGTGTGTCTGTCTGTCAGGAGTGACGCGGTGTTGTCTGTCTGTCAGGAGTGACGTGGTGTTGTCTGTCTCTGTCAGGAAGACGTGGTGTTGTCTCTCTGTCAGGAGTGACGTGGTGTTGTCTATCTGTCAGGAGTGACGTGGTGTTGTCTGTCTGTCAGGAATGACGCGGTGTTGTCTGTCTGTCAGGAGTGACGTGGTGTTGTCTGTCTGTCAGGAGTGACGCGGTGTTGTCTGTCTGTCAGGAGTGACGCGGTGTTGTCTGTCTGTCAGGAGTGACGCGGTGTTGTCTGTCTATCAGGAGTGACGCGGTGTTGTCTGTCTGTCAGGAGTGACGTAGTGTTGTCTGTCTGTCAGGAGTGACGCGGTGTTGTCTGTCTGTCAGGAGTGACGTGGTGTTGTCTGTCTGTCAGGAGTGACGCGGTGTGTTGTCTGTCTGTCAGGAGTGACGTGGTGTTGTCTGTCTGTCAGGAATGACGCGGTGTTGTCTGTCTGTCAGGAATGACGCGGTGTTGTCTCTCTGTCAGGAGTGACGCGGTGCTGTCTGTCTGTCAGGAATGACGCGGTGTGTTGTCTGTCTGTCAGGAGTGACGCGGTGTTGTCTGTCTGTCAGGAATGACGTGATGTTGTCTGTCTGTGCAGGGTGTTGTCTGTCTGTCAGGTCTTTGTGTTCATTGTTCCGAATACTGTTTGTCTTGCCCGAGGAAGACGTAAGAGGTCGAAACGTGTCGTGTTTGTCCTGTAATTTATGGATTCCAGTTATCCGGCGGATTTATTTTGTTAAAAGGAAAATGTATCCTCCGGAGCGCATCACACTTGACTGTGTAGTGGTCCCTGTCTTGCCTTCTGATCGTCCAGATATTTGACAGACAGGCAGGGGAGACAAGAAGAGAGGCACAGATAAAAAAAAAAGCAATAAAAGAAAGGAACACACACACACACACACACACACACACACACACACACACACACACACACACACACACACACACACACACACACACACACACACAAAACACATACGCACACACACACACACACACACACACACACACACACACACACACACACACACACACACACACACACACACACACACACACACACACACACAACACACACACACACACAACACACACACACACACACACACACACACACACACACACACACACACACACACACACACACACACACACACACACACACACACACACACACACACACACACACACACACACACACACACACACACACACACACACACACACACCACACACACACACACACACACACACACACACACACACACACACACACACACACACACATACACAACACAACACACACACACACACACACACACAAGAGAAGTCCACCTCTAAGTTGTAATAAATCTTGGTGAAAGCCGGCGGGTTGTTGTTGTCGAGGATGTAGATGGTGACACTGGCCGTTGACGTCAGAGCAGGACTGCCACCGTCCACCGCCAGAATCACAAATTCCAACGGGTCGTTGTTCTTCTTGACGATGTCCGCTTTCACACTTGATTACCCCCCGATGCCGACACCTGCAGAGAAACAGATGCGCGCGTGTTGTCTATATCTACCCTCCGTAAACGGTAATAGCGGGGGGAAACTTGATTCAGGTAACGACTCGCTTCGTTTAAGAAAACAGCTTAAGTGAAAATGCTCTTCCATGCTAGTTTCACACAAGCTGGCTACACTAACTCAAGCATCTTGTTTCCGAATCATAAGCATCAAGTTCTTTATCAAAAAACCACCAGAACGGTGAAATCACCGGCTGTAATGCACTTAGATACAAGCACGCTTGTGCTCGCGCATAGAGAGAGAGAGAGAGAGAGAGAGAGAGAGAGAGAGAGAGAGAGAGAGAGAGAGAGAGAGAGAGAGAGAGAGAGAGGAGGGAGGGAGGGAGGGAGGGAGAGAGAGAGAGAGAGACAGACAGACAGACAGACAGACAGAGTGACTTAACATATTTTGTACCATCAGCTTACATACGAAGCTCTGGCAAAGGTATTGTTCATTCATAAATAACGATTATCGCAGACACACCAGGTACAAAACGTGGTATCCTCCTCATCAAATGCACACTTCTAAAAACTGCCGCCAAAAAGTCATCCCCTAGAAAAAAAAAAGAAAGAAAAAAAAAAAAAAAAAAAAAAAAAAAAACGCTGATCAACAGAGAAATCGAGTGTGAAGCGGAAATGATACAAGCAACGTTGGATTAATCAATGTCAGATTCTCTTCACGCCCAACGATTCAAAAGGAATACAAAGGAAATGAAAACATGATTGATGTGGTAAGAATGGCGTGAGCCCCTTTAGACCACAACAGCGCCAGAGTGGGGGATTGGGATCATTCTCTTCACCTATCAGGGGACGTTACCGTGCATGGTAGATGGCGCGAACAACATGGCGGCACATTGCCCGGTAAGATTGTGTTCTAACCTTTAGTCCTTGAAAGGCAACATTGATCTTCTCTGTGTACTGAGCATGGGGACTTGAAAACACAGCTATGCCGAATCTGCATTAGCTTGTGTAATTTTTTTTTTTTTTTTTTTTTTTGTTAATCTAAACAGATTCTTTACACTGACGTATGTGTCCGACTTGGTGATCTGGTCAATACTATAAACTGTCTGGTATACATCACTGAAAAACAGGTCACCTGTTGATATGACAAATACTGGGAAAAATTGTATTCATCTGCATATGTGTCCATCTATTGTCTACGTGGTTTGACTGTGTAAAGCTTTCATGAGGGTGAAAGGAACATTTTTTCTGAAACAAAATGTTTAATCGCACACACACACACACACACACACACACACACACACACACACACACACACACACACACACACACACACACTGGATCTTATCTTCTTTCTTTCTGGAGGTTGTAGGCGCCCGACTTTCGGATTTGTTATCATTTTATTCGGCGAGTCCTGAACCATCGTGTGAGCCACAACACCAACTACATTTGTTTTGAATTCAGTTGGAAGCCAGAAGTTGTGATAGTTCGAGTGAGAGTGGTGTGGTGAAGGTGAACTAACAGCGGGATGGTAGACGTGAGCACCTGGCGGGCCAGAATTGGTCAATTTGGATTCAAAGTGAAATGTAGGTCAAGTCAGGTGTGTCTGAACTACAACACGGCAGGTGACACGGAACGTTGGGCATTGAGTGATCTCCTCCTGGCGACTGTGTTGTGTTTATTTTTGGGACAATGTGCTACAGCGTCGTGGAGAATGTGAAAACTGTCTATTGTGAACACAGCAGTAGAGTCTCACTTATACAGATGGAGCACCTTCAACAAGGCACTTACCTCTTCACTGACACACGGTAGGTCATTCGTCGAGTAACAGTGCACATTATCAGCTATTGCTGCACATCATCGTTGTGTCAGTGTGTGTTATGACAAACTTGTGGCTCTCACTCAAAAAAATTCTTCTGAGCGGAGATGTAGAGCTTAACCCTGGACCTGACTCTAGAAAGGGAGAATTGGAAAAAATGATATATACTTTCCAACAAGATTGACCAAGTGTTAAATGCTTTTGAAGTACAAAATCAGAAAATGGAAGAAAGAACATGCAGCAAGAGCGAATGGAGAGTTCAGAGACATTAAACAAACGTTAGTGACAGTGGATGAAAAATGTGAGGACATTAAAAAGCGATGTGACAGGTTGGAAGAAGAAAAACACCTTTTGACAAATAAAGTGTTAGAACTAACAGATGAATTACGTGCAGTGTCAACAGAAATGGCAACAGCAAGACAAGAAAGAAAACAGTTTTCAGAAACTGTAAAACTCATGCAAAATCAGATGAACGAAATGGATGAAGAGATTGATCGCTTAGAATCGTTTTCACGACGCGACAACCTTCGATTTTTCGGCATTCCCGAAAGTGACCGTGAGGACTACACACAGTGTGCAAATGCTGTCATTGACGCTTTGAACGAGGCTGATGGCGACACAAACCTGGACTACTGATGACGTGATCAGAGCACATCGAGGGGCGGGGCAAGAAACGGAAATCCAAGTTATGATCGCGAAATTTCGAAACTGGAACGACAAAATGTTCGTGATCAGAGACAAATCGTTTCGAAGCCGGCTTGAAAACATCGGCATACGTGTTGCCAATGACCTGACACGACGACAAGCGGTCATGGTTGCACGAGCAAAGCGTGAAGGACAGGCAGCCTACTTTTTCCGGGGGAAGATGGTGGTTGGCCCCAGGCGAGCTGACCCACGCACTTACGCCGAGGTGACGGCTGGACGGGAAACGACGACGACCCGGGGACCAAGGGGAATGGACACGGTGGCAGTCCAGTCGGTGAGGGACTCCTCCCTGACGGCAGCAGCGACGACAGAGGCGGCGCCGACAACATCGGGGTCAGGGGACACGGCCGGTGTGAGGGATGATGAGGGGTTTCCTGACCAAGGGACTGGGGATCACCGTGGTGACGTGTTGTGTCGTCAGGAGGATTCCGCACGTGACCGTGGGCAGCCAGCCAGTCGGCAACACACACGGACGACAGACTGGATCCACTACACAGCGTGTTGTGAACGGGGGGGTGGGAACAGGGGAGGTGGGGTCGGTCCTCGGAATGCTACTGGTGGGGGTGGAAATGGGAGAGGTGGGGGTAACACCCGACAGGCACGTGAAACTGTGACTGAACGAAGAGAGTCACGGGGTGGAAAATCACACAGGGAAACATGCGGACCTTTCTCAGTGGTGGTGGCGGTGTCAACACAGCCAGTGACAGCCAGCGCAGACTACGGTCCGACTCCAGCCAGAAATAGGACAGAGCGCGACCACAGGCACAAGAAATAAAATTCCTGAACTACAATGTAGAAAACTGTTTTCTCAAAAATGAATGATGTGTCCTTTGTACAATATATTGATAAGTTTGATGTTGTTTGTTTAACGGAAACCTTTGTTAGTGATAATTTTGACTTTAGTTATATCTTCCCTCAGTTCCTAAAATATAGTGCTCCAGCCGAAAAACTGTCAAATCAAGGTCGAAATTCAGGCGGAGTGCTATTACTTATAAATAATAAAAATATGAAAAATATGTAGAAAGGATAAGAGTGGATTGTTCTAATGTTGTTATGATAAAAATGAGTAAAGAATTGTTAAGCATTGATAAAGATTTGATTTTAACAGCATGTTATGTTCCACCCGAGGGTTCCCCTGCATACATGAACTCAAACTTAAAGGACGGGATTGCGATGTTAGAAGACGAGTTACTTGGACATAGTGAGATAGAGAAAGAAATGTGTATATGATGATTTGTGGTGATTTGAATGCTAGAACTGGGCGTGAGCAGTCAAGACTGGAGAGAATGGAAAATTATTTGTTTGGGTTTTCATGATCATGATGATGATGATGGTGGTGGTGATTGTGATGACGCACCTGAACGTCGGTCAAAAGATTGTGTCGTTAACAATTTTGGAAAGTCTTTGTTAGACTTATGTTTTCTTTTTTCTTTAGAAATTATAAATGGATCATGTGAGAATGATTTTGACGGAAATTTCACTTTTGTGGCACCACAAGGTGATAGTGTCATCGATTATTTTATTGTTTCAGAAGGTTTATCATCGTTTTGTGACTTGTTTGTTAGTAATTGCTTGTTTTCATGGCATCTGCCTGTTGAGCTTACATGGTTACCCAATCAAAAATGTGTGATGGAACAACCAGAGAAACCGATTATTGCAATAGAGGAAAAGATAATATGGTCAGATAATTTTGTAGATTCATTCAAAAATGAAATAAATTCTGAAAACTTTAAAGCACTTATTGATAAGGCGTATGCAGAAGTAAGTAAAGATGTAAATACCTCATTAGAAATATTCACAAATGCATTGTACGCCGCTGGTGGCTGTTTCATCAGAACATTGGGTCGTAGGAGAACAAAAGATAATCCATGTTTGATAAAGAATGTAAAGCACAAAGAACAATAGTGGAACGGTTCCTGAAGAGTTTTCAAAGAGCAAGATCTGAAGAATATAGAAAGCATCAGAAGGAAGGAATATATGTGAAAGAAAGGAGAAATACACAGATCTTAAAAGAGATAAAAAGAGGGTGCATGATGAAATCAGACTTGAAAAACTGAAACAATCTAGCAAAGATCCAAAGCTGTTCTGGAAAACGGTAAGAGAAACCAATAGGAAATCAGTGATATATAATGATATTAACATCAAACAATGGAGGAGAGATCACTTTTTTAAGGTCTTTAACGACCTGGACGATACTGAAAGAAATGATGGTATTTATTTTGAAAATGAGGATCAAGAAGAAGCACAAGAATTTTTTGATGAACACATAACTAAAGAGGAAATAAAAAAGAGTTTAAAAAACTTAAAGAATGGTAAAAGTGCTGGACCAGATAGGATCATTAGTGAAATGATGAAATGTGCCGGTGACAGTATTATAGACTATCTTCAGATGTGTTGTTTAATAGGCTGTATGATACTGGTGCTTTCCCAAAAGAATGGTGTAAATCTATAATAGTCCCAATCTTTAAAAAAAAAAGGAGATGTACACAACCCTGATAACTACCGAGGTGTAGCCCTAACTAGCGCAGTGAGTAAAGTTTACACCTACATTTTAAACAGGAGACTGACCGCATGGGCTGAACGGGAGGGGAAAAAAAATCATAGAAGAACAGGCAGGATTCAGAAAAGATTATAGCATCGACCACATGTGTTACGCGCTATATGCTATGGTACAGTCTTATTTATTGACAAATAATAAAAAACTGTATGTAGCCTTCATCGACTTTCGGAAAGCATTTGACTCTGTGAATAGAAATATATTATGGGATGTGCTAAGAAAAGCAGGTGTTCAAGTTCAAGGTAAATTATACAGGTCACTGAAGGGGGTTTATAATTCAGTACTAGCCTGTGTTAGGGATAAGGGTTTATATTCAGATTATTTTGGATGCCCTCAAGGTGTAAAGCAAGGATGTTTATTGAGTCCACAAATGTTTTCTTTCTTTATAAATGAATTGGCTCAAGAAATTAATAGAAAGGGAAGGCACGGGATCCAGTTAATACCAGGTATGACAGAAGTTTTTCTGTTGCTATTTGCAGATGATGTGATTCTTGTTTCAGATACGCCAGTTGGACTGCAGAATCAATTAAATGCACTAAACGGAGAGGCGGATAGGCTAAAATTAACGGTTAATATGGATGGATAAGACAAAGATAATGGTTTTCAGAAGGGGGAGGGTATTTGGCTAGGCATGAAAAATGGGTATGGCGACTTAGAAGTTAAAGTTGCAAATAACTACAAATACTTAGGTCTCTAATTTTCACAACTAAACTAAGTATGAGTAAGGCATGGATGGAAATGTATAGAAAAGGAAGGAAAGGAGTTATTGAGATTTTAAGATCTTTAAGGAAGTTGAAATGTATTGAACCTACTATATTTTGGAAACTTTTG
>JADBJO010005241.1:37500-40000 GCA_016801955.1 Conus betulinus
CAAAATTCAGATAAGTAATTTTCTTTGTAGTTGCCGCAAGTTTAGGAACACACACACACACACACACACACACACACACACACACACACACACACACACACACACACACACACACACACACACACTAACAGATCCGCGCTCAGCTTTGCTGTATCGATTGGTTTCTGTAACAAAAGGCTTTCGACAAAAATAAAGCAAGGGGCAAGCACATTCTCGTGTCAGACAGTAGCAAGGTCAATTTAAAAGCATTTGGTTGTGAGTAATATTTTGGGGGGGATGTACATTTCACGTAGTTCTTTATATTTCGTACAAACAAGAATAAAATGCAATTCCGATTCTTCTGTATTAAGACAAAATGGACAGTTAGCATTTTCTCGTTTGTTTGAATGTCTTGACCGATGGGGGTTTTAACTGTGACACACCGAGTCGTATTCTTGTTAGGTGTTTTCTTAGAACAGATTTCTGACCTTGTTTATATAGTTTGGGACATCACAGAGTTGTCTAAACGATGAGTAGAATTTATATCTGTCCCTAGACCTAAGAGTGGAATCCAAATCTTGCAAACGGCAATCAAGTAATCTCTGCTTGAAGGCAGAAACAAAAACTTTAACATGACCCACACCTTGGTTATCCCAGACATAGCCAAACCCATATCTATATAAATTATAGCATATGCTGGTTGCCCAGTTCTTTTTGCCATTATTGTGGAGGATGAATAGCATTTTGTATGCTTTCTTTGGTAGGCGGTTTTTTTCCATTGTGATAAGTTTAAGCCAGTATTTAATACATTTGGTGTAAGTCTGAATATATAAGGGATACCTGCCAGTTTCACAATATAGGAGTGCACTAGGTGTTTTTTAATGCTAACATTTAACAATCGTTTCATGGCAAGCAGATGCACTCTTTCGATCACAGTGTGATTTGCTGTCAAGCCCCAAACTTCTGCTCCATAGGTCAAAATAGGCTGAATTTGACAATCAAATATCTTAAAGAAAAGTTTGGATTATTATTTTCCCCAAGGGACCACAAAAATTTCAAAATACTGAAAACGCCTCTTTTAGCTTTCATAGCCATGTCTTCCAGTGAGTAAAGAAAAAGTTAATCCCGTGGAGAAGATCAGTCCAAGGTACTTGTACTGGTTTACTATTTCTAATTGTTTGCCATTATAAAACCATTTCTCTCTTCCAGCAACATGACCCCCATTTCTAAATATGATTATTTTAGATTTTTCTTCATTAACCGTAAGCTGGAGTCTGTTGGATGTTTTACTCAGAATATCTAACTGATGCTGGAGACCAATCACAGAGTGAGAGAGGAGAACAACATCGTCAGCAAATAAAAATTGGGCTGCAATTATCACCCTGTTTTTAACCCACGTGGACAATGAAAAGTGTCAGTGACGTCATTATTTGCACGAACTTTCGCTTTTAACCACTTGGTACATGCTTCTTATAGCTTTATATATCTTACCACCAATGCCGTTTTTGCTGAGGGAGGGTGAGTGAGAGAGAGAGAGGAGGGAGGGGGGGGGGATGGGGTATGGTGGAATACGAATGTTCACTGATACAAAAAAAAGAAAAGGATGGAACCATCAGGTGATAACTTTGTATTTTTTTTTCTGTTCACTTCATGGTACCATCACAACATTTAAACTGTTTTAGGACAAAAAGTCCCGCGGACAAGTCGGAACAAGTTGCGTTAGATATATATTTTTTTTCGCACGACAGCAACTGCCACAGAGGTATATGCTTTTTACACACACACACACACACACACACACACACACACACACACACACACACACACACATTACACACACACACACACACACACACACACACACACACACACACACACACATTATGTACACATATGCTAGTCCATATATTTCATATTTTTCTATCGTGTCATGACATTTAAAATTGTGGGTTTTTTTTGTAAAGAGCATACTTGAAGTACGTGATACTTTTTTGTTGGTGTATTGTAAGTCATCGAGAGAGAGAGGCAATTTCTTCTGGTTTGTTTGCTTGTTTTTAGTTGCAAAGGGAGACGGCTGCAGGCGGAAATCTAAACAAATGTTAAACAAATGTTAACGAACAGAAATTCAACGCCTACTTTGCGCTGAAGAAAGCTAAGTGACAAAATCGTTCATTTCTTTGTACTATTTATTTGTGTCTTGCCTGAAGAAGACCTAAGAGGTCGAAACGCGTCGTGTTTTGTCTTGTGACTCGTTTGTTCACGTTACTCTCGGCGGTTCGCTAACGTTTATTTAAGATTGGTTTGTATTTGTTATTTGTTATCTTTAGTTCGTCATACTCCGATGATCACGTCAAGACGCAGTGTAGGGAGTATTTCCTCTCCCTTATCTTAAGATGATGTTTATTCTTCCCCTTCCATTACATCTGGTCCATTGCTATTCTACAACTTAACATTAACACTCTTTTTATGCGCCCTTACCTGGTCTGCGCTGGTCTAGCGAACTGTTTATATTGTGTAATTG
>JADBJO010005241.1:45000-47500 GCA_016801955.1 Conus betulinus
CTTACAACAGGAAAGACCCCCTGATAGACACATCTAGTCCGCACATAATCCTCCTGAACGACCCGTAGGGATTATTCTGATGAGCTAGAGCAGTATGGCATTGCTTACCTCATTTCCTGTTCTACAAGTAAACAAACTAAACACAAACGGATGGAAAGAAAGAAGTGAAAGAACGTAAAGAAAAAAAAAAAACGATAAAAGAGAGAAGAAAAGAAGAGAAAAGGAGGTAAAAAAAAAAGCAAAGAAAAAAAAAAAAGAAAAAATGTTTTAAAAAGTAGTAGAAAAAGGAAACAAGGGGAAAAAAAACGAAGAACGAAAGGGAAGAAAATAAATAAACGAAAAAAAGACAATAGGAACAAATACTGACAGGGAAATACAGAGCGAAGGAATGGAAGAAAGCAAACTATGGGAAACGAAAAGGGCTGATATAAAGAGGTAAAGAGGGAACAGCCCAGGCAGCAAAAAAAAAAAAAAAAAAAAAGAGAGAGAGAGAGCGAAGAGAGAGAGAGAGAGACGAGAGAGAGAGAGAGAGCGAGAGAGAAGATTGGAGAGAACCACACCAAGAACAGGCATAAACACTTTGGAAGAAAAAACTACCTCCAATGTACAATAATGTATATAGAAGGAAATGGAGAGAGCGAGGGGAAAAAAAAAAAAAGTTAATGAAAAGAAATTAATAAACTAAAGAAAAGAAGGCAAAAATGGAAAGAAAAGAAAGACTCAGTGAGGGGGCCCAATCCAAGGAAATTCACGATTAAAAAAAAAAAAAATTTGGAAAAACAACGGAAAGAAGGAAACACAAAAAAAAGAAGAAATGAAAAAAAAAAAGAACAAAAAAAAAAAGACAAAAGGAAAGAAAAACGAAAAGAACGGAAGAATGCTGAACAGCAAGAAAGTAATGGAAAGAAATAAAAGAAAAAGAAATATATGCAAACAAAACATGCGACATGCGACAAACCACCAACACACACACACAACACACACACACACACACAACACACACACACGATACACACACACCCACACACCACACACACACACACACACCCACACACTACACACGCACACACAACACACCCACACACACACACAACACCGTCCCAAGACGTATAAGAAAGGAAAAAACTGCACTAATTATGAAACCTATTAACCGGTAAGGATAGCAAAAAAATTTGAACGAACGACATTGGAGTCCATTCCCTCACCCTCACCTCTCACTGCATCTTCCCTCTCTGTCTCTCTTTCTCTGTCTCCTCGTCTCGCTCTCTCTATCCTTCTCTCGTATCTCTCTCATGGTCTCCATCTCGATCTCGGGGGGGGGGAGGGGGGGGTCTGGTCTCACACTCTCACTCAGAACACACACACACACGCGCTCACATCTCTCACATCTCTCTGCTGCGCGCGCACGTGCAGACCAGGATCTCAGGGTGCTGGCGTGTCGGGCTCACGACACACAATACCACAGGACAGACAGGACGGACGCGCAGGACAAACCAGGAACACGCGCAGGGACTGGCGATACTCAGACAGGAACAGAGATTCAGAGATGACGAGAGAGAAGAGAGGAGAGAGATACGAGAAGAGAGAGGATGGCGATAGAGATGCGTTAGTAGGCGGAACAAATCAGTTTAGGGAGAGGTGCTCTCTCCCTGAGAGGACCCTGAGAGTCCCTCTCTCCTTCTCGCTCCAGCACACACACAACCACACAGGACCCAGGAGGACAGGGTCACGACCCAGACTGAAGGACAGAACATCCCCATGACACACACACGCGCGCCCGCTCCCGGCGCGCGGCCCGCAGACGCACGCCACGCCCCGCTTCGCAGGGAGAGAAGAGATAGAAGAAGAGGATAGAGAGATATATAGAGAGAGAGAGAGAAGAGAGCATCCCCATATACTGATCTGAGGGTTACATTTCGCCTCGATTGAGGTCTCCATTCTCCTCCTGGTCGCGGAGCCATTCCCTCCCCATCACCTTCTCGCCTCTTCTTCCCTATTCTAGATTCCATCTCCCGAACAATTCGTTCTAATTCTTCTCTTCTCTCATGCTCTCTTCTTCTCCTCCAGGGCTCGTCTTCTACCGAAGGAGGTGGACTCCTCTCTGAGAGGAAGATTCCTATTTCTTCCTCCTCTCTCCAGACCTTCCTCCTCTTCCCCACCAGGGATTCTTCTTCACTTCATCTCCATCTTCTCCCTCTTCTCTCTCTCACAAACATTCTCGGGAGGGGTGCTGAAGTTCCCTTCCAAAATTCTCTAAAAACAAACAGATTCCTCCCGAAAACAATTCTCCTCTCCACTCTCCTTTCCCCTCAAATTCCTCCCTCCTTTCCATTCTTCTCAGAGGAGTCTCTCTACATTCTCTCTCTTCCTCCTTCATTCACAAACCCCCTTCAACCCCCGGGGCCTCCCCGAGGGGCGGGGTCCTTCTCGAGTGCCTCGGGGGTCAGCGGCCATGAGGGAGCAATAACATATTGGCACCAACAGACCAGAGACATTTCTA
>JADBJO010005241.1:60000-65000 GCA_016801955.1 Conus betulinus
TGTCTCTGTCTCTCTCTCTGTCTCTCTCTGTCTCTCTCTCTTTTTCATGTATGTGTGTGTGTGCGTGTGCGCGCGTGCGTGTGTGTGCGTGCGTGTGTGTGTGTGTGTGTGTGTGTGTGTGTGTGTGTGTGTGTGTGTGTGTGTGTGTGTGTGTGTGTTTGCTCGTGCGTGCGTGACGCGCGAGCGCCTCCATTTGTGAGATTGCGTGAGTGCGTGCGTGCACTTGTGTGATGTGTGATTCAGGAGAAGAGTTGGTTTAACACAGAGGAGGCAAGCGTGGGTGGGACAGAAAACGAGTGTGGGAAAAAAGAGGAGGAGGGGTGGAATACAAAGACAGAGAGGAAGCTGCAAGTACAGAGAGAGAGAGAGAGAGAGAGAGAGAGAGAGAGAGAGAGAGAGAGAGAGAGAGAGAGATAAAACTCTACGCTGTTCAACAGAAGACTTCTTCCAGTTCACGCCTTTCAGGGTCCAATAAAAAAAAAAAATAGATATGCTAGTTATGGCCAATGTTGGTCATCACGTCTGTCCCACATCTGTGTGCAAAGGCCATTCTCTTTTCAACATCCATTCAGAGCGAGTGGATCTGCGCAAGGTGCATGCTTTGTGGTATGTTTGTATATGTGCAGCAGCAAAAGTCGTTACTTTGCGATGGCTTTTATCAGATGAACGTTGTTGATTATGTCGGTGACAAGCCAAAAAGACATGTGATGACTGCTGTTGGAATCTCTTCACAATTCAGCGAACCTTGTTGCTGAAGATCGTGGATATGATGTGGGTCATTGCCAGTCTCCTTCCTCTTGACGGCTTTGTACAAATGCTAGGGATCTGCGGGGCGGATATGGTCAAGTTCATCATCAGAGGCTGGAAGAACATTGCCAAGAACCGTTGTTCTCGCCATGTTCCAGTTTCAAATGCATGTGAACGGAAAATTCATTGAGTTTAACAGGTGATGAGCGAACTCAGGATGTCTTTTTTCGCTGACTCCTCAACAGCATTTCTCTGTCTGCTATATGCTGTCAGATATAGAGATGGACGCGAAAATTTTCTTTTCTTTTTCGAGAGTGCAGAGTGACGATAGTGAAAATGATTTTTCAGAGCTTCTTCAAATGCGTCACTGACTTGGCGAGCTAACCCCCCCCCCCCCCCCCCCCCCCACCCCACACACACACACACACACACACACACACACACACACACACACACACACTGTCAACAATATCAATTTTTAAAAAAATAAAAATGCAAGAATGCTCTTTTTTTCCCGTACATCGACCGTAATGTCAATATGGTGCTGGGAATAGTCTGTCCTCGCTTTGCATAATCATCTGAACCGTTTCGGTTGTGTGCGTGGATGTCCAGCTATTCCTTGAGCGTTGTCCATGATTAGAAGCACACCGCACAAGTGTCTCCAGTGTTATCAAGAAGTTTCAATCGTTCATCATTTCCCGGTGATTGTACTCACTATTGGAGTGGACGCCACGTCGTCAGTGTATGCTCCACACGGCGAAGAGAATGATACAATGTAAATAGAGCATCCATAGGTGTAGAGATGTATTGAACAAAATCAATTTTCGAAAAAACATCCATAGGTCTAGAGATTTATTGAACATAATGGACTTTGGACTGCATGTATAATGCCTGTACGTCTTTGGTGTGAAAGTAATTCTTGTCTGCACCCGGAATGTGGAGTCGGTGTAGACATCGACTGTAATGTCAATATTGCGCTGGGAATCGTCTGGTATTCTGCCTGGCATCGATCATTCCTCTGAGGTCAATACTTCAAAACTTGCGTAGAATTGTGTGGGTGTATGCTTAAAGTTCTCAATAACAGCTTCCAAACAGCACATACAACGGTGCTGACACATGTTTGAAGTTATCAGCAGCAGCTTTCAAATAGAACTCATCCTTGGAAGAGAACCTCTCTCTTCTGATAAACGTTGGCCGGTCAAAACAAAGAAAGTAATAATCATCTCTGCACCAGTTTCACATGAATTTTGCCTAAAGATATCAATAGAGAAATGCGTTGTCAGCGAAAGGACTGCACTGCATTTCTTCCTTGTTAAGGAAGTTGAGCGACTACTGCTGGTTTCCGTTCAGTACGAATCATTCAGTTTCCCGGGCATCTATTAAATAGTTAGCGAGTCAAAACGATCACGACTCCATGTACGTCGCTTCGATGCTCGGCTTTTAAAGATGATTTCAAGTAAATCCGCCAGTTAACATGGACAAAAAAAAAAAAAAAGAAAAAAACAAACGTCGAGTTTCGACCTCTTAAGTCTTCTTCAGGCAAGACAAACACCATTCCAGAGAATGAAAAACAACGAACGAGCAATCGCTTATCTTCTCATATTCGGCGCAAAATAGGCGTTGAATGGAATTTTTCGTTAACGATCGAATGACAGATACTTCCTCATCAGTCTAAGGATCCGGTGACAGATCTGCTTCTGGTGGAGAAGCGTGACAGTCACAGGCCATAGTGGAAAAGAAATAATGCGTTGTGGCCACTCATCGCTCTTATGCTGCTGGTGCCTTGGAGATGCTCATTATCTTGCAGTAGGCAGCGTGTGCGTGAAACTGGCCGAGCGTTTTCAGTCGGTTACCGTTCAGATCTATGTTTCACAGCCATACAAAATCAGATATTCCCTAAGGGGGTTAAACGCCCCACGCTGTTCAACTTTGTCCCTTCTGTTTCTACACTAGGCTGTGGGGGAGTTAGGCCTGGGGCTGGTTGGAGCATACTTCTGTTTTCCGCAGGTGGGCAGTTTGAAGGCTCATGATGCTGTCGACAGGACAATAACGAGTGTATGTAGATGTAGCTGGTTCAGTGCCGCCAGGGTACTGTCTTCTGCCAATAGAAAGTCTTTCACCATGGCTTCAAGGACTGCGGTTGTAGCCTTCAGACGCTTCAAGTCAAAGAAGCGATCATCACGCCTGTAGGGGACAGCTATCGCTGCATCAGTAGAACAGAGACCACCGATTAACAAGGTAGCGAATATCAGCCTGGATGTGAGTGAAACGATACACCCTTGTTGTACACTGTCGGAAAATGGCGAGAGGTAGGACGAGAACTCGTTTCCAACAACAGATTATAATGCTGTCACGAAATGGCCTGAAGATATCAGTGAAATTCGACGAATAGCCCGAATGTCCTTACGACTACCACTGTCAGAAACACTTGTCAGGTTCTGGAAGACGATATGGATATTAAGATTCTGCTCAAGACGCTTTTGCTGGATTTGCCTCATGCCGAAGGTCATGTCAATCGTCTCTCTATTGCCCCTAAAGCCGTGCATGTTCTGAGATACCACGTCATGTCCAGGTGATGTGTAATGTGATTTAGGATGAAAGAGGCCACAGTCTCCCTTCCAATGTACAACAGTGAGATGTCTCTGTGGTTGTCGCACACCGTTCTATTGCCCTTTGGATTTTAGACAGGTGGACGATGTTGCCGTCCATGAAGTCCTGTTGCATTGAACCTTCCTTCCTCCTAACACATATGAATCAGTTCAGTGAACTTGGTTGCTATGGCCTCGCCTCCTCCCAGAAGATCTCACGGGCATTCCCTCTGTGCCTGGTGCTTTTCGCGTTGCTTGATGGCTTTATTTTAGTTTCCTCCAAACCTGGGGAATAAGAATGCGATACCAAAACTGAACACTGAGGCGTATTCTGGATTACCTGCCGATCGAAGCTGAATCGTCTGTTGAGCAGCTGACCAACAAACTGTTCACTCAAGCCGTGGACTATATTGCTTTTCTCTGAATATGTGAAGTGGACACCATCAGTCGAACGAAAACGTGTCTTAGTATTGAAGGAGAGGCTATAGATTTCCTTCAAGCAGCAAATATGTTTTTAGTTGTGCTTATATGCATACTGTCGTGGTCCTGTAGTTTTTCTCTCTTCGCCGCTTGTCATTCGTCTGTCGCATCTCACTTTGGACTTTTCACAGAAATGCGCGAGACAGTGAAGACAGGGAGATAATCCTTTGACAAGCACCCAGCTTGTGTAAGCTTCCTGCTTCTGTTTCAGTAGACAGACGATCACTTTCAAGTTCCTGTGAAACTAATCCTGATGCTGCTGCTCTGGAGGTCCTAACGATTGTTTGGATGAAACGAGGAAGTTAGTCCAGGCGTTGTCTGGATCGTCTTCAGTTGCTGACATTTGTATCTGTTCCCAAAGCCTTCTCCTGGGCGTTTTTTTTTTTGTTTTTGTTTTGTTTTGTTTGTTCGTTTTTTTTTTTTTTCCTTTCTGGTTTCAAGGTACGAATAATTCTAGACGTCAAACTTTTTTTTTTCCTGGTGCTGCCTTTCTCACATCTGTGACTGCTGGCGCTGGATATCAACAACAGAATGATGGTCGGTCTGGCAGTCAGCTTCCCTCATTGCCCCAGTGATACTTACATCCCGGATGATACAACACCTGTTAATTTCATAGCCAATCAAGTACCAATGACTTAAGCAGGGGTGTACATGTGGCGTTGTGGTTGTCGTAGAGCAGGTACAAGGCGTTGGTGTTATATAGACTATTGCTGACGCAGAGAACATAAGAAGCGGATGTCCGATTCAGTTCTCCTGTCCTACGCCATGAGTATCAATTACATCCGAGCAGAACAGGGGGAGTATCTGCTAACACGGGCATTAAAGTCAATGAGCAAGTGCAGCTCTGCGTCTCTGGGACCGTATGTCTCAGGCTTGTAAGGTTCTGTTAAAACAAGATGTTGATCTCAGGTGTCGCTCATGGGTGCCAGCATATACGCTGATGAGCGTCAGTTGAGTCTGTCTTTCTAGGGGCAAAGGTCTATGGAAGCCTGGGGTTGCCCTGAACGCCTCGATCCCACCACCCTCGCCTGACAGTTACAGCTAGGAGAAATGTCCGATGTGTGCCTTGACCACAGCTGGGCTGCAGGGGGCTGTCGGAGTGAAGGTGAAGTTTATCACTACACCACAGCCGGGCTGCCTTCCAAATTATCTGTCAGCGTGCACTCTCATTGTCTTTCCCACAAA
>JADBJO010005241.1:72500-75000 GCA_016801955.1 Conus betulinus
GTTTTTTTTTTTGTATGTTCCGTTTTTTTGTTTGCTTCATTGCTGTTTGTTCTTGTTGTTTTCAAAGCGAGCGTACACACTCTGGGACCTCAATGTAAAGTCTTATCCGAAGGATTTGGAGAGTCCTGGGATCCGCACAGACATTGTCCTAAAAATTGAACTCAGGAGTCTAGGATTACTTTTTTAACCCTCCCCAAACAGAATGTTTGCACTTGCACTCATACCTTTACTCAGTGTCTCGTACCTCAAGTATTACTCACACAATCATGCTGACATTTTATGACTTTGTTAACGAAAGATCCAAGCATATACTGCCAAAAAATGATTCAGTTTCGTAATCTAATGAACAAGTAAAGAAAAAAACAAAACATCGAATAAAAAGAACAGTGGGTTTCGCTAGGCTAAGTAAGACCCATTGCCAGCTGTAGTCACAGAAATGCTCTCCATCCATGAAGATAGTAAGTATGCTGTTGGTTGGGGTCCTCAGTGTTGCACTCAAGATTTGAACCTTGAAGCATATCATAAGAGGCGGAAGATCTGTTCCTCTGCTTTCCTGCTAAAAGGGACATTGTGGTACCGGTGGATAAAGCCTTATATTCTTGATCAAAAGATTTAGGGTGTAATTTGTTTGAGGTAGGCAAGAATAGAGTTCTTTTCTCTTCGCAGTCCCGTCTCCTCAGACTCTACCCATGTCCAGATACTTTGGATGAGATTTTAAACCAAGGACCTGTATGTGAACACACGTGTAAAACATGAATCACTATCTACATAAATAAATGAAGAAAAATAAAAGAAAGTAAGAAAAAACAAAGAAAGTCAGAAAAAAAAGACAGAGAGAAACTATGAAAGACAGAAAGAGAGACAGGCAGACAGAAAGAAAGAATGAATGTAAGATTGAAAGGAAGACAGACGGACAGAAAAATAGAAAAGAAAAAGAAATTGCACTCACGTTAAATCCTATGACGTCAGTCCTATGTGCTGGTGCGATTGATCCCCAAGCTCTACCCCCTCCCCACCCCACCCCCCTCCACCCACTCCACTCCTGTTTCCCCTCCACACCTCTATCCCTTCCCCCACCCAATTCCCCAAATCGCTTTTTTTTTTTTCAAAGCTAAATACACACTAGTGTCCTGTTTAGAGCTCATCTCTGGCGGTCAGGCAGTGACCTCTTTAATGTGGGGTGGGAACAGGATAACATGCCCAATAATCTCTACAATGGTGAGCTCCGGACGTTTTAGCCGAGGATCCAAAAAGAACAGTTATTTTGCGACCCGATAGGGAGATGAACAAATACAAGATAGAAGTTCGTGCCCTGACCTACAGGCTCGCCTGTGTACAGAGTAAATATCAAACAAAACAAACAAAAGAAAAAGAAAAAGCAACAAACAAACAAAAAAGAAGAAGCAACAAACAAACAAACATCGTCGTGTTTTCGACGTCCTAGGGTCTGAAGTAAAAGGACTTGTGCTTCATTATTCTTGCATATAATTCACTCTTAATGTATTGTAAGCAGATTCCAGAATCTTTCTCTTCAGCGCTTACTTCTCCTCTTCCTTTTTCTACCCTTCACAAGCTGATATTGGGTGTCCTTGGAATCTGTTTTGAGGCTGGTGGTGAGGAAACCACGCCATTTTTATGGTATATCTATCCATGTGACGGCAAAGGAGGACTACCACAATCAGCTAGACCTCACTGATATGCCCAGTTCAGCGGATGAAAGGTGTTTCGGCGGGCGATTTGTATGATTCTCTTTCCAAGACAGATGCTAATGGCTCCTAGATGGTGATAGTGTAGGACTTAAGTTGTGTTTCAAGACCATCTTTTTTCATTCTCATTTTCTTTTCTTTCAGACTCTTCAGAGAGAGAGAGAGAGAGAGAGAGAGAGAGAGAGAGAGAGAGAGAGAGAGAGAGAGAGAGAGAGAGAGCATCTTTATGATGATTCTCTATTTTTCCGTCATGGATGACAATGACAAACGTTCCTTGTGGCAAGAGTGATATGTTTGGACATGTGATGCAACGAATAGTAAAGGTCCGCTAGACACCATATCTGAAACGGCTCTTCAGTTTAAAACTGCAGTTTCAGTTCTCAAAACTCTTAGGACACCAACAGCGCAAGAAGGTAGTCAGTAGCCGTTGGATAACACTCCCACTGAATGAATGTCTGAGGTAGCTCTCTCTCTTCTCTCTCTCTCTCTCTCTCTCTCTCTCTCTCTCTCTCTCTCTCTCTCTCTCTCTCTGTCTCTCTCTCTCTCTCTCTCTCTCTCTCTGACGGTCTCTTGTGAGGTGTTTTTCTTCTATCGTTTGATGAGAAATATGTTGCAAATGTACCCCATGAAGGTGTCTATTACGAACTGCTTCGTATGGCAGCTATAGTATGTCCAAAGTTTCGCCAGTATACAGCACGGTCTTTAGCGCTGCAGAACAGTCCAATCGGTTATGTGGACGGTTCTCTATCTTCTTACACGTTGCAGGGCAGTCAAGTGGAGGCTACCTATTCAGA
>JADBJO010005241.1:90000-97500 GCA_016801955.1 Conus betulinus
CTTCCCCCTCTCTCTCCTCTCTCCTCTCTCCTCTCATCGTCCTTTCCTCTCTTCTCTTCTCCTTCCTTCTCTATTCTCTCTCCTCTTTCCTTTCTCTACTCCCCCTATTTCGTCCTCTCGTTCTCTCTTTCTCTCGCCTCTCCTTCCTCCCTCTCTCTCTCTTCTCCTCCCTCTCGCTCCTCTCTCTCTCTTCGCTTATTCTCGCTCTCCTCTCTCTCCCCCCCCCCCCCCCCTCTTCTTCCTCTCATCTTCCTCTCCTCCCTCTCCGTCTCCTCGAAATCCCTCCCTCCTCTCTCTCTCTCTCCTCCTCTCCCTCTCCCTCTCTCCCTCCTCTCTCACCATCCATTTCCCTCATTCCCTTCCTCTCCTCTCTTAACATTCTCGTCTCTCCTCCCTTCCCTCTCCCTCTCTCTCTCATTCTCTCTCTCCATTCTATTCTCTCGTCTCCCTCTCCTCTCTCACTCTCTCCTCTCTCTTCTCCTATTCCCCCGCTCTCTCTCCTCCTCTCCCCTCCTCCTCCACTCCGGCCTCTCCTCTCCCTCCCTCTCTCCATTCTCTCCTCCCATCCTCCCTCCGTCCTCTCCTCCTCCTCCTCTCTCATTCTCTCTTTCTCCCTCTCTCTCTCCTACTTTCTCTTCTATTTCCTTCTCGAATTCCTCCCTCTCTCAACACATATTTCGTTCTCTCTCTCATCCTTCTCTCTCCTCGTCTCTCCTCCTCCTCCTCTCCTCTCCTCTCTCCTCCTCTCCCTCCCCTCTCCCTCAGCTCTCCCTCTCTCCCCCTCCATCCTCTTCCTCTCTCTCCTCTCCTCTCCTCTCCTTCTCCTCTCTCGTCCCCTCCTCCTCCTCTCTCGGTCCTCTGCGCTCTATCTCCTCTCTCTCCTCTCCTCCTCCACACGCTATCCTCGCGTCTACCTCTATTTTTCTCTCTCTCTCTCTCTTCTCTATTCCTCTCTCTCTCTCCATCTCTCCTCTCATCTCCTATTCTCTTCCAATATTCTCCCCCTTCTCGTCTCCTCCCCTCTCTCCTCTCTCTCTCTCCTTCTCTCTACTATATTTCCTCTCTCTTCCCTCCTCCCTCGCTCCTGCCCTCTCTCCTCCTCTCTCTCTCTCTCTCTCTCTCCGCCCAAAAAACATACACACCTCCTCTCATTCTCATTCCTCCCTTCTCTCTCCCTCCCTCACTCCTTCTCGTCCCTCTCTCCTCTCCCTCCTCTCTCTCTCGCTCCCTCCTCCTCTCTCTCACCTCCTCTCTCTCTCCTCTCTCTCGCTCGTCTCTTCTCACCTCCTCTCCCTCTCTCTCATTCTGCGCTCTCCTTCCTCTCTTCTCCCTCCTTCGTCCTTCCTCTCTCTCTCTCTCTCCTCCTCCCCCCTCTCTCCCTCTTCTCGTCTCGTCCAGCATATTCTCCTTCCTCTCCCCTCCCTCTCTCTCAATTCTCATTCTTTCCTCTCCTCTTCTCTGTTCTCGCTCTCTCTCTCTCTCTCCTCTCTTCTCTCACTCCTCTCTCTCTCTCTCTCAATCTCTCCCACGGTCTCTTCTCTCAAACGCACACCACAACATACACACACACACACACCTCTCTCCTCTCCCTCCTCCCCTCCTCCTCTCTCCTTCTCCCCGCTCCTTCCCTCGTCCCTCGCCTCTCTCTCTTCCTCTCGTCTCCCCTCGTCTCTCTCTCTCGTCTCTCTCTCTCTCCCACGGTCCTCTTCTTAAACGCACACACACACACACACACACACACACACACACACACCATACGGCACACAACACACGCGAGCCTCATTGATCTCATTGGGGTGATTTCAGACCGGTAACAAGGTGAGGCTGACATTCAGGTATCCATGTTCGAAAAGAAGGGAACAGAAATCAAGACAGAAAATTACACTCTTTTCTTGTACCGTGTTTCTTGTACTATTTTAGCTGCTGATGTTACGCTTTGCAGGGCGAGTCTAAGTATAGGTGGCTGATTGGAATCATGTCGCCTATTTCTTTAGTTCACATTTTCCATTTCTTAGTCGTATATACAATGTATACTTCATTCCTGTATCTTAATCAAGAATTCAGTGATTCATTTCGATAAGTGGTATGCCTTTTTTTTTTTCTGAGAAAGTGTGCCAGTTTTGTACAATGATTAAGTCTGACTGGAATTTTATACTCGCCATTGATGCATTATTAGTCTCACACAGATCTTGTCAAATACAGCAGCAATTATCTAAATTTAAGATGCTTCTCTGTGTACATTTCAACTACTTTGCTTTTTGAAGAAAGCATGCGTCATGAGTACCCTAGAGAGTAATTTCATATGATTTTTCACAACCGATGCCACGAAAAAAAGGACCCAAAATGGCCCACCAGCAATATTTGTAAAAACTTGTAACTTCGATGTTAATTGTAATACATTTTTTCTGTTTCTTTTTACTCGTTGTTGTCATTGGCTTTGCTTACATACAGTAGGTTTGTTACATGTGATACTTTTTTTTTTATTTCTCAGAAGTTTCTTTGTTAAAAGTTCCGTCATCATTGTTTTTTTAATGCAGTAACACTCACTCTTCTTCCATGATTGCAAAGTGACAGACCAGCCCGTTTGTTAAATCAAAAGACAGTCACAGGAAGACAGAAGGTGCCGCATTTAGACTTTCTACCTTTACACACAATTCAGTGGTAACATTTTCTTGAATCTGCGAGTAACACTGAAACTTGTGGGCATCTTTAGATAAACTCTACGACCACACATTTCATACATGACCTTTTTTAGCACATGCAGCATTTAGAACTTTTTTTTTTTCCCAAATATGATATGGAATGAGTAGATAAGTTGTTGAAGGTCAAATTACTAATTCAAAATCAGTTTTGGTCAACATTTCACTCTGGCCTTTTTTGTACATTAAATCAGATTCTCATCGCGAGAAACTCCATTTTACAGAACTCGGTGTCTTTAGATGTAGCCTACTGCAGTCTACCAGAGAGTACCACATTTCAAACGCTCCTGTCAAAATAGCTGCACGCCATCGCATTTAACAACCATTACAAGTGTAATGGCGGACTTTAAGAAGCCGATTGATTTCTCCTTTATTCTTAAAAGTAGCCGCCACATTTTTCAAGCTATCTTATCTTGTAGATAAGGCAACGCCGACAACTTTCTTTCGCAGGAAGAAACACTGTAATGCTTGTCATTTCAAACCGTTGCTTATCACGGCACCGATTTCACCTACCTCAAAAACAGAAGCAGGTCACACAGAACAAACAAAAGCCGAGGCTTGAGTTTGTTTTTTTTTTTTTTTTCCACATTTTTGTGTGTCTTTCGTCAGCATTTGTGCTAGGCGATTTGGTAGCGTGAGCAACATTACTTTGAACTCATCAGCACGTAAAGAAATTAACTCGCCGTGGAATTAAGTGATGCATTGATTCTTTTTTTTTTTTTCATTGTTTATATCTTTCCCCACCCTCATTTAAAACTTCCTTCTATCTCAGCTAAGTTCATAGAGCCACTGAACAAGTTGGTTTATTTCAATCTGATGTAATAAAGAGTGGGTAACGTTTCATAGTTGCCGGATCAAGGGGAGAACAGCCTGAATTCTTTGGATAAAGCTGTTGTGACTACGTAGTTGCATAATCGAATGAACGGGATCCAGCACAATGAATTGGTAGAACGTTGTGGGATTTAGTGACTATGGCAATCAACCCTCTGCCGATAGCATATACAGTAGGAGTGTATTAGAGATGATCGAAGTGGGCAAGCTGATTTTCAAACAGAAACAATAGTACCAGTTTCATTTGTTTTGCTCACATTGATTTGTATGAACTAGCTTTTGCAGATTTTGAGGTGACTGGTTAATTGTGACAAAGAAAACATATGCATATGCATATGAGTATATGATACAACAAGCGCTCTCTGAAGGAAGATTCCCCCTCTCATTTCGCTTCCCCTTTTAAATGCGTCTGCATTTCAAATTTAAGTACTTCAACTGGGACGAATTTTGACATTTGTTCCATTACCTATCTGGAAATGAAAGGCATTTTGGCCCAGGTTTTATTATCACTTTGGTATGTTATGGTGTGAAATTAATGTCGTTTAAGTTGGTTTAATGTAAAAGCTGCAGGTCTGCTTTGTTTATATATGCAGAACAAAAGAATATCTTGTGCCAACAAAATCAAAGCAGACTAAGACACACTTTATTTTAATTAAATAATACCTAGATTTGTTTATTAACGTATTTATGTCATTTATTTGTTTATTAACGTATTTATTTCTTGTCATTTATTTATTTTATTCTTCTATTGTTCAATCATTTACATTTCTAATTCATTTGTTCATTCATCTATCTATCTATCTATCTATCTATCTATCTATCTATCTATCTATCTATCTATCTATCTATCGATCGATCTGTCGATCGATCGATCGATCTGTCGATCGATCGATCTATCTATCCACCCATCTATCTATCTATCTATCTATCTATATCTATCCATCTATCTATCTATCTATCTATCCATCTATCTATCTATCTATCTATCTATCTATCTATCTATCTATCTATCTATCTATCTATCTATCTATCTATCATTTTTTTAAAAATTTACTTCAAATAAATAACCTTGTCTACAACTTTACAAGTATATTTTCAGAGCCACATATGGTACTCATACTTTCTGTCACAAAACTATTGCACTGTTTAGTATTGATGTTTTGTTTTCCTTGTGGTCAGATTATGTTTTCATGAACGTGTACAGCGGCTACATTTCGTATGTGCACACGTCACCGTCAAGTGGAGTTTCTATTTTCATTTTGAAACATGATTTTCTGAAAATATAATCCTCAACGCAAGAGGGGATGTGGAATATGTGGAATATTGTTTTGTATATTTGCACCTCTGGCAATTGTTACTGCTTACTGTTTTCTTTACGTTTTCGGTTTAGAAACAGGTATTTTGGTGTACAGGGTCCCACCGTAGTACAACCAATGTAACTCAATCAAAACGACTGGACTCAGTTTCAACATCCCTATCATTAGACAATATTGCTCCTGTCATAACGACCGCAAATAAAGATTGCCATCTCCGGTTCTTTCCCTGAAGGTTTTTTGAGAAAAAAAAAAGCACCAATTACATTTCTTTTGAAAAAAACTCACGCTTGATCCTGAAAAAAAAAACTATGTCTCTGCCCTATAGCCAGAACGATAACAGAAGGATTTATGATTCAGCCACATCACTATACGCTAGGAAGAAATAATATTATTCATGAATTCCACCTGTAGTGACAATAGCATCTGACAGGCTTTGGTCAGACGTCGAAAAGGCCTCTGGAATGCCAGTGACAATGTGCGAGTGTCGTGCTCACATTTTTCAGAACTTGTGCAGCTGTTGATGTCATGGACCATGACATACACGGGGGTTCAGAAAGATTTTAGTTCAGATGTAGCGTCCATTTTTCACTCAGTATGATCTGCCAGATTGATTCAATAATACTGTAACTATCTGCAGTCCCATATCAAATCCCGTTTCTTTTTAGTTTGGTGTTCTGTATGTTCCATGTTTAGTCTTTTTTTTTTTTTTTTTTTTTACACACAACACTCTATAAGATATTTCGAAGATATTTCATTTCTGATGATAATCCACACTCAGCTGTATGATTCAGCAAGCCCGGAGTGCCTCGTTTCCCTAACTGTCAACTTAGTAAGATGCTTTACAGACATCAGACTGTGAACCATGCGAAAACAAAATGCAGTTACATAGAATTGAAACAGAAGGAAGCTCTAAACACAGAGAAAATGTAACTGCATTCATTTCAATTGGTCAAAATCAAACTCCTTTTTTCTCATTCACTTTGCAGCCTAGGTGTTCAGGCCTGACTGTAAGCTGTCTGTGAAGGAACAAGGTAAGAACATCTTTTAAAACAGTTATCTGGAACTTCGCGAATTGGACAGGTTCGTGGCGGCACCCAAGCGTCCTGTCAGCGAGATACCAGTTACCTCACTCGTTCCCTCTTAGCCTACTTACTGTGATACCCTTTATGCCGATCTTCTTGGGGGGGGGGGGGGGGGGGGGGGGGGGGGGGGGGGGGGGGGGGGGGGGGGGGGGGGGGGGGGGGGGGGGGGGGGGGGGGGGGGGGGGGGGGGGGGGGGGGGGGGGGGAAGTTATGAAGAAAGTAAAAGGAAAATGAATTCGCGTTGTTCGGTTATTTCACAAAGCACCAAGGCAGACTAACATCACTCCTCTTCTGATTGAACCCCACTGGCCGCCGATCTACCAGAGAATAGAATGCATTTCAGGCTCCGTCTGTTACTCTATGCTTACAGATTCGGGCTCCATGCTATCTCTCTGATATACTTTGAATCTAGAGTTCAGCTTTGTTCCCTGGGCTTCTCAACATCTATGTGTATGATATCGATTCCCAAATGCAGGACAGAACAATGCGGACAGGGAGCTTTTTCCTTGGCTGGACCGATTACTTAGAACAAGTTTCTCACTCTTTTAGCCATGTGCCATATTACTTTCAGGTTACCAAATCCCTGGACGTATCGTTCTCAGAGAGCCTATTCTAACTTAAGTCCATCCCCACCATACCGGTATGTACGACCCGCGTTCCCTGTGCGGTCTTCTGGCGCTGTGTGTGTGTGTGTGTGTGTGTGTGTGTGTGTGTGTGTGTGTGTGTGTGTGTGTGTGTGTGTGTGTGCGCGTGTGTGCGTGTGTGTGTGCATGTGTGAACACATGTGAAATGCGAGGTGTGTGTGTGTGTGTGTGTGTAGTGTGAAAACAGACTGTACACAGTTATGCGTGAATATTATCACGAACAGAGATAATATTTTTTTTAAAAGGAAAGGAAATCAAATTAAGGAATGTTTTTTTTGCTGGGCAAAAAAAAAAGAAGAAGAAAGAAAATAAAGAAGCTTAAAATATGATTTGAACTCAACGGGAGATTTTTTTTTTCTCTGAGAAAGGCCATATGACGAGCTTCAAATAAAAGAAAAATAAAACTAGAAGGAAAGTGTAGATTGATATTTCATGTATTGCATGTAATTTGGCATATAACCCCCCCCCCCCCCCCCCCCCCCCCCCCCCCACACCACCACCACCACCCCAAATGTGCAAATCAGACTATTTCAAAACCAAACATCAAATTCACTCACATTTTTTGGTCTCTGGCCTGTCGTTTTTTTAAAATTCGTGTGGTGTATATAAATTCACACGTGAATCAATAAGCCTTGGTACTGTTTATTGTCAACTCCAGAGTTCGTTTTATATTCCTTTTTTTTTTTTTTTTTTTTTTTTGTTGTTGTAAATTTTAATGACCATAGCCACACCACAGCGAACAGAATGAAGATTCCAAAACCTGCAAAGTGTTTGTGGATACTGGAAGAAGATGAAACCGTTCGTTCGTTCGTTCGTTCGTTCGTTCGTGTGTGTGTGTGTGTGTGTGTGTGTGTGTGTGTGTGTGTGTGTGTGTGTGTGTGTGTGTGTGTGTGTGTGTGTGTGTGTGTGTGCGTGCGTGCGTGCGTGC
>JADBJO010005241.1:105000-107500 GCA_016801955.1 Conus betulinus
CGGTCTGTCTGTGTCTATCTGTGTGTCTCTGCTGAGTCTGTCTGTGGTCTGTCTGTCTGTGTTTCTGTCTCTCTATCTCTGTCTCTCTCTCTCTTCTCTCTCTCTCCTCTCTCTCTCTTGCCACTCTCTCTGAATCTTTCCCGTTGTGTTGTTTGTTGTGTGTGGTGACTGTGTGTGTGTGGGTGGAGACCTAGAAGATAGAATTGTGTTGAGTGTTTGTGTGTGTTGTGTGTGTGTGATGTGTGTGTGTGTGTGTGACCCCTAACAACAGTGTCTTGTTGTGCGCGCGTATGTATGTCGGGGTTATCATGCAAACCCACTCTTTGGATTTTACGCATACCCACTGCCCGCGCACGCGCGAAAAACAATACACAACACCACACACACACACACAACCACAACAACACCACACACACACAAACACCTACACCACCACACACACACACACACACCACATACACACAACACACACACGCACCCACACACACACACACCACACACACCCACACACCCACATACACCCTCACTCACTCAACTCACTGCATTACTCTCGCACACACACCACACACACACACACACACACAAACCCCACACCCAAACCACACACATACAATGCGCGGCGGTCGCCCCGCGCGCTTTTCCAGAGAGAGAGAAAGAATGAGTTTGGAATTTGTTCTCTCTCACTCTATCTTTTCCCTCTTTCCTCTTTCTCTGTCCGGTTTGTCTGTCTGTCTTTCTGTCTAGTATCTGTCTGTCTGTCTGTAGGGTCTGTCGGTCTGTCTGTCTGTCTCTCTCTCCTCTCTCTCCTCGGTCTCCCTCACGGTTCGCTGGACTCCATCTCTGTCTCCTCTCTCTCTCCGTCTCTCTCCTCTCGTCCTTCTCGCCCTCGCTCTGAACTTTCCGTTTGTTGTGGGTCCTCGTTCGTCGAACTCTGAATGCCTGAATAACCTGTTGGTTATGACAGCATGGGGCGGGGGGGTGGGGGTGGAAGGGGGGGTGGGGGCGCGAGTTGAGGTAGGAGAGAACGGAAGGAAAGAACGGGGAAAACAGGAGCGGTGTGGTAAAGTATGGCGATGTTAAAAGCTTGGCAGCATGTAACGATTGTTGACGCAGCGCAAGCAAGAAACATCGCATACACAATGCTTATACGACTGTCTCGTTATCACATGAATTGCGTCTCAAACGGTCCAGCATAAATAATCCATTTCTAATTTTGTTCAGCATAATATCTCATTCTACATTTGTGTTCATATACCTTCTGCTCATTTCGGCAATTCCCGCAGCAGGAAAAGATATCAGAGAAAGATATGTTTAAAAATACAAATCAACACTCTAAAACGCATGTATGCAGCAACGTGTACACACTGAATGCCTTTCATTGAGTTTTAGTCTGAGATGTTGTTGTGACTAACATTAACACATCTTGGCACGGATGACTCAATGATCAATGAGCAGACCTGTGACCGTTTTGGAGTGTCCTGGTATCCTATTCGTTTTCATTCATCGACCAGAACTTTAAATACAGTTCAGTCTTTGTTTCCAAGGATTCACACGGGTTGTGATTTTCCTTTTGCACTGCTGGTAAACTCGTCGCTTGCATGAACAGCTAGTTAGTTACGTGCACCATCGTAGGGCGGCATTTTTTCGTTTTCTTTCTGACAGATTGCCACTCATTATGACAACCTTTTTTTGACAAATTGCCACCCTTATAACAACCTTTGTTTGACAGATTGCCACCCATTAGATTAACCTTTGTTTTTTGTGTTGTTTGATTTTATTAAGACCTACGGTGGTTGGGTTTATTTTGTTATCTTTTTTTTTTCTTTTTTTTGTTTTTTTTTTTGTCCTAGAGAGGTGGACGAGGTGTGACTGAATGTTTATAACCACCTGGTTTGTAGACGCCCGAAAACAAAAGCCTCACAAACGGAAGCATGTCTCTTTATTTGATAGCCTAGGCTGCTGAAATGGAATGAGTTCATCTCGAGTTTTATCAACTACATCGGCAGCTCTAGAGCACAGCAAGCAAGATAGACACAGGCAGAGCAGCAGAGCTTCTAAAAAATCAAGAAGAGTACCCCAACCAAAAATGCAATGGACAAAAGTTAATCCTTTGTTTTAGCTTCAAGGAGAGAGAGAGGGAGAGAGGAGGAGAGAAGCGATGGAGAGAGAGGCAGACGCGGATGCAGGAGAGAGAGGAGGAGGTTAGGGTGGGAGGAGCGGGAGGAGGGACGGACTTTGGGAGAGGAGGGAGGAGAGGGGCGGGAGCGGTTTTTTTTTGGTTTTTTTTTTTTTGTTTGACTTTTTTTTGAGATTTTTTTGATTTTTTTTTTCTCTTTTTATTTGGTTTTTGTTGGAGATGTCTGAAGGGGGAGAGGTTGAGAGAGAGAGAGAGAGATGGCAGCACGGAGACAGAGGAGAGAGGGGGGGGGGTGGGGTGGGGGGGTGGACAGCCACATGCCTGACAAACACTTTTGAAAAAAAGTGCTTCTGCGGGTACTAA
>JADBJO010005241.1:112500-122500 GCA_016801955.1 Conus betulinus
CCTAGCATCACATTATCATCAGTCTCCAAAATCCCCTGAAGTCGGAGTGTGGCTGCCCAGTGGCGAGGTAATCAAAAACGGTCACGTACGTAATGTTCCCATCCTCAGCTGATGCATTTGTACCATTGTGTTCAAGTAATTCGGCTGTTTGGATGATCCCTGGAGTCTGTTAACCAGGGTATGACAACAACAACAACAACAACAACAACACAACAAAGCTCATTGCTCTTATAAAAGACATCATCAAAGCTCATTCCATACCAGGTCACCAAAGCTTATCTGATAACAGAGACCCTCAAAGTTTGTCAGACGGCAGTAATAGTCAAAGCTAATCAGATAACACAGACCATCAAAGATCGTCAGAGAACAAGAATCGCCCAATCACATAAGATAACGGAGACCAACGACATTCATCAAATCTTGAGAAGACTTAAGTTCATCGGATGACTAAATGTCGTCTAACAATGTTTATCAAACCTCTCCAAGTATCAATGATTATCAAAACTCATCAGATGACAAAGAACATCAAAAAGCTCCTCGGATAATAGGGTCCATTAACGTTCGTCAGATAACAGATTCTATAAGCTCGCCTGATGACAACATTCTTCAAAGCTCATCAGAGAACAGGAACCAGCAAAGCTCTTGAGATAGCAGAAATCTTCAACGCTAATCAGATAGCAGAAATCGTCAAAGCTCTTCAGATAGAGGTCATTTAAGCTCATCATGTAACAGGTCTCATTAAAGCTCACCAAATAACAGAAAGCATTAAAGCTCGTCAGATACCAGAACTCATTAAAGCTCACCATATAACAGAGATCAGTAAAGCTCGTCAGATAACTGAACTCATTAAAGCTCATGAGATAACAGATATCAGTGAAAACTCGTCATACCATAAGAGAGCTCATTAAAGCTCGTCAGATAACAGAGCTAGAGATCAGGAAAGCTCGACAGATACCAGAACTCATCAAAGCTCGTCAGTAAACAGAACTGTTTCAGCTGGTCAGATACCAAAGATCATTAAAGCTCGTCAGAAAAGAGAGATCATTAAAGTTCGCTATAGAGATCATGAAAGCACATCAAATGACAGAGATCATTAAAGCTTTATCAGATAGCAGAGCTTATTAAAGCTCGTCCGATAACAGAGCTCAACAAAGCTCGTCAGAGAGTAGATGTCATCCAAACTCTTCAGAGAACAGAGATGGTCAAATGTCGTCAGAAAATAGAGATGAACAGGTATGATGATGGCCAGAAACACAGAGGTCATTATACAACACTGATCAACAGTAACAGAGATGTCTGTGGATCGGATTGTTGTCAGATAATGAAACAGTTTAAGATCGTCTGCGTTCATAAGACAACAGAAATAGTCGGGCAGCAACCCCGCAGGTCATAACTAGACGAAACCTGACCATAAAGGTAGAGACAGACCTTGCGTATACCATCAACTCTCTCTCTCTCTCTCTCTCTCTCTCTCTCTCTCTCTCTCTCTCTCTCTCTCTCTCTCTCTCTCTCTCTCTCTCTCAGAATGAAAGCATAGTAAAAAAAAAAAAAACAATCTCAAATTTGTTATTCGAGGCATTTCATTTTAGATCAGCATATGACTTCGTGAGAGAGTTGTCCATCCGGTCTTTCTAGTATTCTGTATAATTCGTTTATTGGTGTTATGTTCTCCATACCCCCTTCATAAGGGGCAATGGCCTTTACGTGAATAATTCATTTGAGTTGTGAGTTCTCACTCCCTTCCCTCCCCCCCTCTCCTCCCCCTCCCTCTCCGCTCCCGCCCTCTCTCTCTCTCTCTCTCTCTATCTCTCTCTCTCTCTCTCTCTCTCTCTATCTCTCTCTCTCTCTCTCTCTCTCTGTTGCCCAGGGGGATGGCCCATTGGGTGGCTCACTGGCCTTTAATCACCTCTCATCCGCATCCTAGGAGGAGGGCTAATAGTGTCAGCGTGACGTTAAGGACATGGCCATTAAAATACACCAAGCGAAAGGAGGTCGGTTGAGCTGTGACAAGAGGGAGAGGAAAGGGCGATGCGGGGTGGGGTGACTGCAGGAATCGCATTGGAAGGTGGGACAAAAGACCACAGATTATCATGAAAGATTCTTCACTCCCCAGCCCTCTCCACCTCCGCCTCCCCTCAACTCAAAAGCAACCGAATCGTGACAACAGGAAAGCGTCCCCCCCCCCCCCAAAAAAAAAAAGTTCATGGTCACTCGGTTCTACATCGTTAACTCGCTGTTATCCTAGCCCTCTGTTGTTGTTTCTTTTTTCTTAGCTGATCCTCTTTGTGTGTGTGTGTGTGTGGTGTGTGTGTGTGTGTGTGTGTGTGTGTGTGTGTGTGTGTGTGTGTGTGTGTTTTGGGGGGGATGTCGTCGTTGTCGGTCATCATCGTTGTTGTGAGCGGAGCTATTGAGTTTTATTGAGTTTTATGGCTGATGTGTCATGCTTGTCAACCATGGGAAGTGGCCTATAAAATCAAATGAATTTGCTAACGAATTCTTGTGCTGAAATGACGAAACTAAGTGTAAATGTTTGCTAACCCAGAAAAACACACACAAACCAGCACAAAAGTTAGCATATGAGAGGATGGGGAAAATGTCACAACAGACGAGGGTCTGTTGTACTTAGGGAAAAATTACCACACACGAGCTTTAGATGGAACGCTCTGGAGAGGTTGTTACCCACACACGATCACCACATGTTGTAACCAACACCAAACACACACACACACACACATCTAACTTTTGCAGTCAAAGAACACACACGTTCAATTTGAGTGATATTAGACGTGAATGAAAGAAAAGAGTGACTGACTGACTGAATGATTAAATGAATAAGCCTATGTGTTGTGTAAGCATGAATGTAGGCCTTTGTATGTGAGTGTGTACGTGTATGTATAACTGAACATAAACAGATCAATAATCTTAAATACAACAATTGGAGGGGGAAAAAAACTAACATATAGCAAGAAAACAAAAATCCTTCACTATCTTAAACAAAATGAGTTAGCTCAAAACTATCTGAATAAAAACCCCAATCGGACTATGTATTAAGGATTCAGCAATTTCGATCAGCAGAGAATGATTCGAAAGTAGATCTTGCAAGTTTTTTTTTGTTTTTTTTGTTTTTTTTTTTCAGAAAAAAAAAAGTATTGGATCGTAACGATGTTGGTAAGAAAGTAGTCAACTTGTGACAATTGAACAAAATGTGGTTCAGTGTTATCTCTTTACCACAGATACAGTTAGTATTCTTACTAAACTTTGTTTTCAAAGCATTTAGCTTTAATCGAATTATACGGGAAGATATTTGTCTGGAATAATAAACTGGAAGATCAGGCATTTTCTCAATACAAGGTCTATTGGAAAAGCTTCCCATTGGTTGGATGAAATCTCGGTAGACGTATCGACATTTATTTGAGCTCTCTTCCGTGCAGTCGATTCAAGGGTACGATAACATTCTACTACTGACGGTTTTATTTTCAACTCAGAAAATGACCCTGCTTTTTTAGCACCTTTTTTTCCCAGCCCTGTCAGCCAGTTCATTTCCAAGTATAACAGTATGCGAAGGAATCCAGCAAAATTCTATAATAATGCCTTTAGACTCCAGACAGTATAAAAGATATCTAATTCAAACACAAGATCGGGTCGTGTCGATATATTAGAGGAGTCAAGGGCAAGTAGGGACGATTTTGAATCTACAAAGAAAACTATCTGAGCGATGTTGATGGGGAGGATCTGTCAGAAACTCCATTGCCATCATTATAGCTACTAATTCGGCTGTGAATATAGATAAATTACTACCTAGAAAGAACGATCTTTGAGTTTTAAGGGAAGGAATAACAAGTGCTGCACCAACATTTCCATCATCTAAGACTGAACCATCAGTAAACACCTGAAAATGATTTTGATATCTTTCGTATACATGTGATTTTGCTAGATTTGTGATGATATTAATATTTACCCTTTTTTTTTATAACAGAATAACCAGTATCAAGAACAGGTTTTGGTATCTCCCATGATGGAATAGATGAAGAAGATGGTTTTTAGCCACTTCTTTAACATCTATTTTTGAACATTTAATCAAATCAGAAGTATATGTAACTATTGTTTCTTGCGATTTAATCGTAATTGCCGTTTTTTGGAAAGTCAGTGTCCGATCTAATTTTTAAATCTTCTTGAATGTAATTATCACCAGCACTCGATTTTGTGACAAATTTCGATGCAGCTAGTTCAATCAGGATCAAAAGATCAAGGGGCAAAAATTCCAGCTTCTCTATATGTCTTTGCGTTTGAGGCATGAATAGGGATACCGAGAGCAAATTTAATGGCTTTGCAATCCAGACTTTGTACCTTTCTTTAGAAGAAATTATGGAGCGCTAAAGAACACTTCTTGACCATATGTAAGTTTTGATCTAGCAAGAGCAATAGACAGTGAAGTAGAGTTTTTGAATCCATTCCCCAGGGTAGCCTGCTTATGACCTTTAGTAAATTCAAACTTTTCCTAGCCTTTGTTAATATATATTCAAAATGAATATTCCAAGATAATTTTGGAGTAAAGAAAAGTCAAAACAATTTAATACTTTGTTTGTATTCTAAAGGTTCCCCTAGAAGTTTGAAGACTGGTAAATTTTCTGGATTGCTTCCTGCATTAAACAACATCATTTTTGTTTTTTCAGTGGACAAGGACAGACCATTTTCTTTCATATAGTTCCCTATGCTATCTAAATCTCTTTGATATAGTCTTCTAGCATAATTCTGTGCTCTTTGTGGGGTTGACTTTTTCAGAGTTACTTCCATCCACATACAGATATCATCTGCGTATTGCACTAGAACGACATTTTTGGAGACTGCTTTTGGGAGATCTTGTATAAGGATATTGAAAAGAATAGGTGTGCTAATACTGAAACTTGTGTGTGTGTGTGTGTGTGTGTGTGTGTGTGTGTGTGTGTGTGTGTGTGTGTGTGGTGTGTGTGTGTGTGTGTGCGCGCGCGCGCGCGCCCGCGCGCGCGTGTGTGTCCGTCTGTTTGTTAATCTGTCTGTCTGTCTGTCTGTATGGCCGTGAATGAGACTGTCGAAGAGCGAATCTCCATGTGTGTCTGGATGTTTGTGTGAGTGAGGTGTGTGTTTTACTAATTCCGAAATCTCCGGCCAGGAGGACGTGTTTTGTGCGTGCCGACAATCCAATCTGAACTGTCAATCCATTATGTGGATTGCTTCAGCGCGCATCATTGTGCAATCGACCCTCTTCATATTGCGCTTTTTGCTTTGGTTCATTGGATATTGTGCGTGAAATCTCTCTCTCTCTCTCTCTCTCTCTCTCTCTCTCTCTCTCTCTCTCTCTCTCTCTCTCTCTCTCTCTCTCTCTGAATTTACTGTGATATTATTTTGTGCATTATTCTGTGTCCAGTGCATGTATGTTCGTGGGCATTGGTATTGTCACATTTTACTGATGCAAATATACTTTTACACTTTTTAATATCTGTTATACATGCACTCTCATATCATCTAACGCAATGTCATAAAAGTCAATACTTCTATGGTAAACGCCACGGCCCACTGTAATATGAGTACCAGTAATTGATCTGGCATGTACGGGTCACTTTGATGTTTATCGTCTGTCAATAATATTCATGGACTCTGCATCTCACCAAACGAATCTTCTTCCATTCATCTCTTTGATCCCATTGCACATTCGCATCCTCGCCAGCTCCCCCCCCCCCCCCCTCCCTCCCTCCCATGCCCATCCACCTACCCACCTCCATCTCGTGCCCCCTTCCCCTCTCCACCCCTTTTAATTTCTCGTTTCAGGGCATTACTGTTCGTTACCATTTGTATGTCGTCAAGTTTTGTTAGTGCAAATATACTTCTGCACTTTTCTATGAATTTTTAGACATGCACTCTTTAACTTCAAGAAAGGTGATTTGCACCCTCAGTACCTTGCGATCTCTGCGGATTCCCACACAGCCCTCTCAGTCAGGAACAAGACCAGGTAAAAATAATCTTCAAACCTGGCATCTCCTCTACTTGGATATAAGTACAGAGACCCGTTGTTGCTAGTTTCTCTCGGTGCGAGAACTTTGTTGTCGTGTTAGATAATATATTAAAGAAGGAGCAACATTTCCTTCTTCTTGTAGATGTAATTTTTATCTGTCAAAACTGCAGTCCGACGAGAACGGCGAACTGTACCACATTATTGGATCATATTATGTATGAAGAACGATGACGCGGCGTTCAATGTAACAGTCAGAGGTAAAAGAGTGAGTGACCCCCTTCCTGTCGTATGTACGCTGACGTGATCTTGCAAACTACCTAAACAAGAGCTAAGCAACAATGAAAAAAAAAAATCAAGAATTTCGGAATGGATATTATTGTTCAAGAATCATGTTTACCATCTCTGTACGATGCGTTAATTTACTCTCATCGAAATGAGACTTACACTATCCAGTTTGACAGCTCTCTGACAGTTGCCAATGAGACTGCCCCTGTTTGAAGGAAGATTACACACATAAATCTTCCAAATTGTTAAACACAGAACATCGTCACTGCAGTGGTACTAAAAGGTGCACAAAGAACTGTACATAATAATAATAATAATAATAATAATAATAATGAATACTTATATAGCATTACATTAAAAGAGAGAGGTTATAAAAAAAGGAAAAATATAAAAGCAAAAGAAATAGAGCATGAGATTTCATCAGAAAGACAACCAAAATATATTAAGACATTAATAAACTCTAGTAGAGATACGGCGACGTTGTGTTGTGCACTTAATGAAATTACAGCGGAGTTAAAAAAAAAAAAAAAAAAAGATACCACCGAAGCTACATGGCCCGCTAATATATTCAATAATCATTTTCTAAAATTACCTGAATCGGCTCAGAAAGCAATCAGTTTCCATGATGGAGCCGCCAGATGGTTCCACAAGTTTTCTTACATTTTGCCGCGAACTATTAGAGAATACAGATTCGTTTACTGTTCAGTTTCTTGCCATTAACGAAGTTGGTTCCTTCATTTCAAAATAAAACTGAAGAAGAAAGTATAGACCCAGATAATTCAAAGGCAATCATACTTCAGTTTGGGTATTTACGTGGCATACATATGTACATGGGGTATTAAGACAGTCTACTTTTTGAACGAAATGTCCGGTCCATTGTAAAATCAGCAACTGCTTCCATTACCAGTATCAAGAGATATCACAGATGTAAACAATTTCAGACTAATATCTTTACTTTTTGGCCATATCCCAAACACTTGATCAGAATCATGGAACATCATAAACTTCCACATCCCCACACCCTTCTCCTTTTTGTCTGGCTTATGGAATTATGACTCCTTTACTTCAAATTGGTTCTGTGACACACTGTTATCCGCCATTAATCAAAACAAGATTTTCGAAACTATTGTCATCGATTTCAGGATAACTTTTATTTCATAGACCATAGCATACTATTAAACAAACAATGGCGTATGTATTTTTCAAAATCTCCTAGCAAAGTCTTCGTTTCAGTCGTATCTTCAAAACAGATCACAGCGTGTTTAGTTGATTGGCATTTCTTTCCTCTGAAAGAATCTCAATTTGTGGTGTTCCACATGGCTTTGTTCTCCAGCCTGCTTTTATATTCTGTAAATTATTTACCGATACAATAATCATACAACTGGGTCATCTGTGATCTGTTGTTTAAAGCAGTTTTCATAGCAGAGAATAGAAAAAAAATCAAAACTTTACAATCGTCATCACAGCAGGGCATCTGGTATAGTAGTGGATGGGTCACATATTTCGTAATATACTGATAACATTCATAATGGTGATGACGACGACGACGACGACGACGACGATGATGATGATGATGATGATGATGATGATGATATGATGATGATGCTGATGATGATGATGATGATGATGGTGATGATGATGGTGATGATGATGATAATGACGATGTTCATGCATGGGTGAATTTAACTACCACACACACAAAACTAGCACCGTTGTTATCATCACTACGACTCCTATCATCCGCCCCCACCACCTCTACTCTACCACCATCTCCACCACCATGACCACCATCCGTAACATCAACGACGATCTTGAAGACAATAACAACACTGGCAACATCTACAATAGCAGAAAATAGAGTGACGTGGCACACAGACACACATGGAGCATCAATCGGTGTTTCGCGTCCTTCTTTTTCCTGACAATCACGACACTTGCCACCCCTGCCTCTTCGCTCCCCCCTCCCCCCCCCCCCACCCTCATCCCCTTTCTCCCCTCGCCTCCCACTCTCCCCACGTCCATCCCACATACTCTTTTCCTGGCCCTCCGCTGTCATTGCCACGGCACTCCGATGTAGCTCTTCATCAATCCCATCCACAATTTGCCCCATCCTCAAGCCCCCCTCCCCCACCTCGCCGCCCCCCCCCCCCCCCCCCCCCCCCCCCCCCCGCGCCCTCCTTCGTTCTCTCTTCTCTCCTCTTTTTTTCCGTTTCCCCAGTAGTTAAGTGTCACTCAAGCAGCTGTTGAATGCACCCCCTGTTCTTGTTTTGTTTCCCTCACTCACACCCCCCCCCCCCAACATCCCACCCCACCTTCACCCCTCCACCACCCACACCTTCCAGTCCCCACTCTTCATCACCCCTCCCCCCCCCCTCCCCCCCCCCCCCCCCCCCCCCCCCCCAAGCTTCTTCCAACTGCCCTTACCCAATAGTTTTTTTTTTTTTTCTTTTACTGCACTATGTAATAATATGTAATGCTAACGTTCGCATAGATTTCGGCTCTTCAAGATCATAATTTTTCAGACCTAAATCTGAAGGGGGCTGTAGGTTTGCTTCTCCACCCGCTCTATCTTTTAATCTTATCCTGTCTCTCTTACCTCTTTTACTTACTCCTAACCCTTCTCCACCTTACCCCCCCCCACACACCCCCCCCCCCCCACCCCCCCTCGTCTCCCAGCCCCTCTTTCCATTCCCGCCTTGACAGCCCTGCACAACTGTCTGCAATTAACGACTCTTTACTCTCCCACCTTCGTCCTACTCTGCCTTCCTCTTCGCATCCCTCCCTTCATCACCCTCTTACTCTTTCCCCCTGCAACGCCCCCCCCCCCCCCCCACCCCCCCCACCCCCCCCCCCACCCCCTCTTCCTCCCGCGCTCCACTTCTAACCTTTTCACAACTGTCCAGATCCTATGGCTCAGCTCTTCGGCTCTTCGCTGCTCCAACCGTGCTGTCCTCAGCATTCCTCATAGCACACTCCCCCCACCCCCCCACCCCACCTACCCCCACCTCTCTCTCTCTCTCTCTCTCTCTCTCTCTCTCTCTCTCTCTCTCTCTCTCTCTCTTGTCTCCTAGGATCCATTCCTCCCTCCAATCCAGCGCGATCGTCTTGATTCAACAGCTGTTTCCTCCATCCCTCTTCCCATTCTGCACTCTTCTCTCCCCTCAACCCCCTACCCTTTCCCGCCCACCCCACCTCTTTCCGTCCCCATCCCCTGTGACCTCTACAGGACTGTAGGGTTTCAACAGCTCGTCACTCACTCGCAGCATTCCCTCTTCAGCAATCTCCCTCTCCCTCCAAAATCCAAAAGTCAAAAGCCAAAATCTGCCAGCACTTTGCAACTCTAACGAAAAAGTCGATGAAGTAACCAGTCACAAAGTCCTAGGAATAACAATTGAGAATAATCTAACTTGGTCGAAACACTTAGAGCCTTTATCTAGAAACGTTGCAAGGAAACTGCATCTTCTAAAAAGGATTAAAAACATTAAATTTGCATGCAAGAAAACTATTCTTTCACTCTTACATTCAGCCTTTTATTGACTATGCCTCAACGCTTTGGGACTCAGTGAGCAATAATTCACTCAAAACCACTAATTAGCCTTCACAAAAGAGCTGCCATAAGTAACGTTAGGTCAACCATCCTCACTGGTGATTCAGTCTATACGCAATCAGGCATTCTCCCATTTAAAGCCAAACTTCTATACAATAAAGGACTCTTTATGCATAAGG
>JADBJO010005241.1:127500-130000 GCA_016801955.1 Conus betulinus
GTGCACTACAAAGCTTTGTTCTCCAGACTCTTTACTTTTGCATATGTTTTTAACACATAAATGACTTGCTAGATGTGAATCATACAGCTATGTCGTCTGTGATCTATTTCAGGCAATTGTCCTCACCATATAAATACAAAATCCTTACAGTCATCATGAAGGCAGGATATTTGATACAGTAATGAATTGGTGAATTATTCAGTGATGTTAATGAAAAAAAAAATGGTGATGGTGAGGTGGAGAAGGAGGAGGAGGAGGAGGAGGTGAAGGAGGAGGGATAATAACGATGATGATGATGATGATGATGATGATGATGATGATGATGATGATGATGATGATCGGTATTGTAATGATTATGATAATCAGAATAGTATAATACTTATAATGAAAACAATAATGATAATAATAACAATAGGGAGGATGACGACGGAGACAACGGTGATATTCAAATAGCAATAGTGATGATACAGTTACTACCACCACTAATGATATGATAATAAAACATATGATTTTAAATTGTTAATTCAGATTCAATGATTTATGAAAGTTAAGCAATACTGCTCGAATGATTGTCGGTTACTTTTATAATAGCAGCTGTTATAACAGCAGCAATAATCAGTCATAGAAATAGCAGTTGTTGTAGTAGCAATAGTAGTAGTAGTGGTGATAGTGGTCGTAGATGTTGTAGTGCTGAAAGTGGTGATGGTAGTAGTAGTAGTAGTAGCAGCAGCAGCAGCAGCAGCAGCAGCAGCAGTAGTAGTAGTAGCAGTTGCAGAAGAAGTAGTAGTAATAGTAGTAGTAGTGGTGATAGTGGTCGTAGTTGTAATGATGAAGTAGTAGTAGTAGTAGTAGTAGTAGTAGTAGTAGTAGTAGTAGTAGTAGTAGTAGTAGTAGCAGCAGCTGCAGTAGTAATAGTAGTAGTAGTAGTAGTAGTAGTAGTAGTAGTAGTAGTAGTAGTAGTAGTGATGGTGGTGGTGGTGGCGGTGGTGGCGGCGGCGGTGGTGCTGGTGCTGGTGCTGGTGCTGGTGATAGTTTAGTAGAAGTAGTTGTTGTTGCTGTTGTTGTTGTTGTTGTTGTTGTTGCTGTTGTTGTTGTCGTTGATGTTATTGTTCACGTTGTTGTAGCAGCAGCAGCAGCAGCAGCAGCAGCAACAGTAGTAGTAGTAGTAGTAGTAGTAGTAGTAGTAGTAGTAGTAGTAGTGGTAGTGGTGGTGGTGGTGGTGGTTGTGGTGGTGGTGGTGGTGGTAACAGTGATAGTGGCAGTATCTTCAAATATGTGCTTTCAACTATTGCTCTGCATTCTTGCTTTCAATGAATTATTGGCAACTAAAACAAAAATCAATGCCTGCATAGTATAAATCATGTCTAAATGATATTGTTATATTTTTCATTATCAAATCATGTTGATGATGATGATGATGATGATGATGATAATTTTCCTGTGCATGTACATTCATTAAACACACACACACACACACACACACACACACACACACACACACACACACACACACACACACACACACACACACACACACACACACACACATACACACACACACACACACACACACACACACACACACACACACACACACACACCACACAATAGCACCATGGTTATTACCTTCATGACTCCTATTATCACTACCACCACTACCACCACACCACCACCGCAACCACCACCACCATAACCACCACCATAACCACCAGCCATAAAAACAATAACGAACTTGACGACAATAACAACATCAGCAACACCTAGAACAGCAGAAAATAGAATGCTGTGGCACACAGAAATACTCTGAGCACCAATCAGTGTTTCGCGTCTTTCTTTTGTCTCGACAATCACGACGCTCGCTACTTCACCCCCAGCCTTCCCTTTCCCCCCTCCCCGCTTTCCTCACTTTCCCTTCCCCCTACTCTCTCTCCCCCCCCCCTTGCCCTCTGCTGTCATTGCCACGACACTCAGCTGTAGCTCTCCATCAATCCCATCCTCAATTTGCCCCCATCCTCAAGATACCCCCTACCCGCCTCCCCCTTCCTTCTCTCATTTTTCCCCCTACTCTCCTCTTTTTCCCTGGTAGTTAAGCGTCACTCCAGCAGCTAGAATGCACCCCCCTCTCTTCTTTCTCTCACTCACCACCAACAACACCCCCACCCCCCACTTTCACCCCTCAGCCACCCACGTCTCCCAGTCCCAGCCCTTCATCTTCCCACCTCAGTCCTCCACCCCCCCCCCCTCCCACCCCACCACCACCCACAGCCTCACGTGACTGTCCAGACCCAATAGTTTTTTTTTTTTTTTTTTTTTTTTTTTTTTTTCTTTTGCTTCACTGTGTATGATGATGCTAATGTTCTCCTAGTCTGAGGTTCCAGAGGACCATATTTTTTTTCTTCAGACTAACATCTGAAAGAGAGTCATAGGTTTGCTTCTTCACCCCCGCTCCATCTTTTGTTAAAAATCTTCTCCTGTCTTACAACACTTTTCCTTATTGTTC
>JADBJO010005241.1:152500-157500 GCA_016801955.1 Conus betulinus
ACACACACACACACACACACACACACACACACACACACACACACACTGACTCACTGACTGACTGACACCATTTGCTGTCAGATTAACGTAGTGTTCTACACACACACACACACACACACACACACACACACACACACACACACACACACACAGATAGACAGAGAGAGAGAGAGAGAGAGAGAGGAGAGAGAGAGAGAGAGAGAGAGAGAGAGAGAGGCGCAAAAACAGACAGAGAGATAAACAACACAACTCAACTCAAACAGTTTAATTGCAAAGGCCACCGACCTACCTTCAATGAGGTCAATAACAGAAATAGAACACACACGCGCTCGGCTCATATACTGAAAATAATAGAAATATAATATATGCATAACAAACTGATCTTCCTTTAATTACTCTGGCATTCGTGTGTTAACTGATAACAGTTCCTCTCTCTCTTCGTTTTGTGCTTTGAAAATGAACATAGCTGCAGAGCGAGTTACAATTCTCTTTTGCATTCTGCAGTAAAAGAAGCAATAACACTTGATGAACATTTCTAGTATGAGGGCAAAATGTATTTATATCTTAAATCTTTAGAGAATGGACAAACCATCATGAACTGTATTTCTTCCTCAATTTGATTACAGAAAGGACAGTGTTTCGAGTTGAGTGCATATCTTTGATGAACATTCAAATCATTAATACCAAGTCGAAATCTCACGCACACTTCGCAAAATGTAGGAATTGTAATATCAGTTAAATATTTCTCAGGCTGCCATAAGAATGTGAAGGAATATATGTCACTTTTAAGTATTTTGCTATCCTGGTTTTGTCTATAACAGTCAATCATGCGTTGTTTTTGTTCATGTTAGTAGAAACAGAGTTTTCATAATTCACTCTACCATTTAACCAAACAAAAGAAAGGCCATAAGTATCCAAACAATGTTTTATCGAAGATATCCCTGTTTGTACTCTACAATTTTTAGTAAGTAATAATGTTGCCAAATAAACAAAGAGAAGTTTTGTAATGATTCCAATTTCTAGTATTATTGAGAGCGAGAGATAGATTCAGTCAGAGTATCGAAGGATTCCCGGTTGCTACAGTTGATCTTAAGAGAGAAAGAGATTTTCTCTTCAAATAGAAGAGAGAGAGAGAGAGGATTCAGTCAGGGTATGACGATTAACGAAGGTCTCGGATTCCCTGTTGCTCAGTTGATCTTAATCATTAATGTAAAGGATTTTTCTCTCTTGTTTTGAAAAAACCCATGTATATATGTAGGATGCTGTCGGATTAATGATGTTGTTTCGCTCCTGTTCATTCTCAAACTCCTTCAGAGTCTCTTTATTAACTTTTTTGGTCCTCAGGACCCTTACCAATTTCATTGTTGTTGCCTGGTTTGTTGGTTGTTGCTGTTGCTGTTGTTTGTTGCTGCTGCTGCTGCTGCTGCTCCTGTTGTTGTTGTTGTTGCTGCTGTTGTTGCTGCTGTTGCTTTTATCTTGCTGTTGTTGATGTTGATGTTTGTTGCTGTTGCTACTGTTGCTGTGTTTGTTGTTGTTACTGTTTGTTTTTTTGTTGTTGTTCTTGTTGTCGTTCGTTTCTTGTGTCCTCAAAGCCTCACGTAAATTACTTGCGTCTTCAAAACTATCAGTAAACCATATTTGAAAGTGAGCGTAATAAAAAAAAAAAAAAAATGAAAATACAAAATAAACCCCCTTAGTAATACTCTATGCGCTTTGTGTTGTTATAAGTATCTGTATGCTTTTCGTCTTTAAATTTCCTGAGTACTCACTTTCTCACTATCATTACCAAGACAAATGAGACTGTGTACATATCATAAGATATAAAAGAAATTTTCCCCATGTTATAATACTACAGTCTTGCTGTGTATTCCTCAAACCATTGTGTATGTGTGCATATATGCCTGCGTGTGTGTGTGTGTGTGTGTGTGTGTGTGTGTGTGTGTGTGTGTGTGTGTGTGTGTGTGTGTGTGTGTGTGTGTGTGTGTGTGTGTGTGTGTGTGCGTGTGAAGTAGAGAACCTTTCTATTTTTACCTCCTTGTGATCAACCTGCAAAGATTATTTCCATTTCTACTTCTCTTTAGAAATGAAGCAAAACGTTATTCATCACTTTTTTGTTTTGTTTTGCTTGTCTGTTTTTGTCGTCAAACACATCGTCAAGTTTTGAGTAAGTTTTCCCTTTGTTATGGCAAACTTAATGAGAATTTGTTTCGTTCTGTTAAAGGAAGCGATGGAGAGGAAGGGAGAGAGTCGAAAGTGGGGTGTTTGTTTTTTTTGTTTTTCCGCCAAGTCACAAACGTCAGTTTCTTTTCAATATTGCCGAAAAAAATAAACGATTTATCAAAAAATTAATTCTGGTTGTCATCAAATCTAATGTTTTTGTCCTTATTTTTTGTGTGAAATCCAGTGTCACATTTCAGGAGGGAGAGAGAGAGAAGAAAAAATATAGCTGCATGTTTAGTTCTCTTTCATCTCATTGATAAATTTAAAGCACTTTTTTTTTTAGAAAATAAAGCTTCCCTTGTATAATAAAAATAAAGATACTTCAAGTGTTAAAAAAAAAACGCTCCTGAACTTGTTAAAAATAAAAAAATAAAAAGAGAGGCCCTCGCGCGCGCGCGTGCGCGCCTGTGTGTGCGTGGTGTGTGTGCGTGTGTGTGTGTGTGTGTGTGTGCGTGCGTGCGTTGTGTGTGTGTGTGGGGTGTGTGTGTGTGTGTGTGTGTGTGTGTGTGTTTAGTTTTACGTCTTTTCACATGGTGTGGATTTAGACAATTGTGATATTTGTAAATAATATACATCAAGATGACATTGACATCGACTACCGGATTTACACAGGTCACTCAGCTAGGAATAGCACTACTTGGAGCTTTCAACAGACCTCCGTCTGTCTTCTTCAGCGGTGGTGTGTGGCTACTGGGTGAACTGGCGTTCAGTGCACACGACCATGGGTCAAACCCTGGTCACGTGACTGAACAATGAGGGTGTTGTACACCAATGGTTAGGTGTGTTTTTGCCCCAGTCCCGGTTGAGTGTGGGGTTGTTGGCAGCAATATGTATTGCCTCCTTCACCCCACGCTGAAACCATCTGTCGTCACGGTCGAACGCTGATGGTTTCATAATCGAACTGATGTCGCATGGCATGTAAGTGGGCGCCTACTGGTGATGATTCCCTTTTGTGTTCTGTGAAGCGATTTCGAAGGTTTTCTCAGTTTGCCCGACATAGTTTTTATTCACAGTCACAACAGTCTAGTAGATCGCTCCAGATTTGTCCAGTTTGTCAGTTTTGTCCTTGGGGCGACCAGCTGGCTGCTGATGGGTGTTACTAGGTTTGGGATGTATGGAGACGCCGGTTTTCCTGATCTTCCTGCTCAAGGCTTCAGTCACACCGAGGACATAGGGGATGGTGACATGTCCTTTACATCTGGTTTGGTCTTGTTTGGTGGTAGGATGTAGTGTGATCTTCTTGCTAGCCAGGATGTTCCACGCCCACTTCTCATAACCTGATATTTGAGAAACCAGATTGAGGTGTTCTGTTTCCTGGTCTTTAGCATCCTGGGTAGCAGCAGATGGTGTTGGCCCGATGAGTGAGGGGGTGTATCACTCTGAGTATGTGTTCCAGTGTCGTGGTTTTCGAACTGTAGGTACTGGTCAGTGTGGGTAGGTTTGTGGTACACACTGAAAGGGAGGCTGTCCTTCTGTCTGGTGTAATGAGTGTGTCTAGCATGGCAAATCGAGTTCTCCTCCACCTCATGAGTGAATTTGATAGCACCCCATGGTGTTGACTGTTCAAATGGTTGGTGAAGTCTTCCACCAGCTCCCTCTTGAGGATGGTCTTAGTGTCGTCCACGTAGTGGCCCCAATATCGTGGAGGAGAATGGTAAGACGCCAGGGCCCTCTCCTCGAAAGTCCTCCATGAAGAGGTCAGCTACAGTGGGACTGACTGGGAGAAACCCATGGCCGCTCCTGCGGTCTGCTGGTAGAAGTTACCTTGGAATGTGAAGTAAGTGGTGTTGAGACAGCAAGCCAGGAGTTCACAGATGTTATCAACGGAAAGCATAGTACGCAGAGTGTCGTCAGCCTGGAGTCTTGCTTTGATGATATGGATGCTTTCGTCAATGGGGACGCTGGTGAACAATGCCGAAACATGATATGATACCAGGCACTCATCAGGAGAAAGGGTGTAGTCTGCCAGTTTCTGAACCAAGTCCGCACTGTTGATGATGTGGTGTTCTGTCGTGCCAACCAAAGGAGACAGGATGTCTGCCACAAATCTCGCTGTCTCATCTATGAGGGAACCTCTGGAAGCAACTATGGGATGGAGAGAGACGTTTTTCTTGTGCACCTTAGGAAGGCTGTAAAAACTTTTGGACATCAGTGGTTGTTTTCTGTAAAAGTCCAGGGAAAGTCTTCCCACACTCCTTGAGACATTTGAGCAGATCCTTGAGCTTGGTGGCATACCTGTTGGTGGGGTCTTTCTTGAGAGGCTGGTGGTAGGTTTGTCTGTCATCCAACAGTTGACTGGCCTTGTCATAGTACATGGACTTGGGGGATGATGACCGTGGACCGACCCTTGTCAGCTGGGAGTATGAAAATCGTGTCGTCTTTCCTAGGTTGGGCCAACGCACCCCTCTCCTCAACAGGAATGTTGGGTTTCGGCGGTTGTCCTCATTGTTCAGTCACATGACCAGAGTTCGACCCATAGTCGTGTGCACTGAACGCCAGTTCACGCAGTAGCCACACCATCGCTGACGAAGACAGACGGTGGTCTGTCGAAAGCTCCAAGTAAGTGCTATTCCTAGCTGAGTGACCTGTGTAAATCTGGTAGTCGTTATGTCTACCCCAAAACATAATTAAAAAATAAAGCTTAAATCAGTGAACATGAACAACATAAACAATGTCTGCTTCAAAAATACTGAAATCTCATACTAATGAACCAGGAGGACTGCGAAGTTAATATTTTGATACATTAGCCAAAAATGAATGATTTGAATTTAGAGTCTTAA